>CM035428.1:84288982-84501482 GCA_020310875.1 Ceratopteris richardii | reverse complement strand
CTCCTTCAGGGGCAGATATCATATCCTCCAAGCTTTGTATTCCACCTCTTTTGAGAACTTTGAAACAGGAAAAATACTCTGCTCCTATGAACTGCTTGTTATATGTGGCTTTGTTCTTGATTTTCCATGTACTCCATAATAGGTGAGCTCTCCAAATATTTCACAATGGGAAATCGAAGTCCTTGCAGACCCCGAGAAGAACCTCTTTGAATGTGAGCACAATCCTGTGTTTCTTGCAGTAGGGAGCAAGAAAATTCCAATAAGATTGAGCGTGCCTATAATTTAAAAACAGATGGGGGATATCTTCCACATTGTCACAAAAGCTACATACACCATCCTTAACTTCATATTTCTTGTCTTTTATTCCCATCCAAACAACATTGTGAAGGATAAGCCACAACAGGTAACTGTGCTTGATGTTGGTAGGCATATTCCAGACACACAGAAATCTATGTTTCCACTCTATAGCCTTCCAGCATACATGCCACTTGTTGTTGAGCTTAGGGAGGATCATGTTGATGCCCCCTCTTCTTCTCTTGTATCTTTTCCATAGGTCTTGGATAACTTCAGAGATGATAGGCCTTCTAATCGGATAGAGAGCAGCACACTCTTCCAGCATCTGCTTATGTTTCCTCAGGACCTAGATACAGCCAGAAGAATAGTTAGATTCCATTATTGAGGTATCTAAACTTATCCCATTATTATCTATAAAATCCTTCTAGGTTTTGAATCCTAGATTAAAGCATTTGTGTTCTCTTATCCCCAAGAGCCCGTTATTCCATAAAGACAACCACCCCGTCCAAATGCTTTCTTGCAAGAAGAACTCATAATAATCAAAGAATTTGAAGTTAGGAGAACATATCTTTTTTACTTCCATCCAAGCTTGGCACATTCTGCAACACAAGCTAGAGCCAACAGGATAGTAGACATGGGGGGAAATGAGAATATCCCAAATGGAGTGATTATGTCAAGCTCTGTAATCCAAAAGAGCAAACTTATGAGTGTTTCTTTTAATTAAGATAGCCCAGAAATCATCAAAATCTACAGCCATGCATATCCATTTAGTAGCAAGATTATTAGCCATTTTGATAGGACAAAACAAACCAATTCCCCCTTCAGACACAGGTAAACAACACACTTTCCAAGCCACTTTAGGAATTTGGTTGTGAGTAAAGCTACCTCCCCAAAGAAATCTCATGGCCAAACTTATAGCCTGGTTCATTTGTTTTTTGTTAGGGACCCAACAAGAGAGGAAGTAGATCAATGAAGGCATAATATAGTGATTAAGACAAAAATCCTCTGTGAGAGGGAGGATTGACAAGCATACCAATCAAATAGTTTGGTTTTAAATTTATGCATCACCCACTCCGACCTTTGACCTAAACTAACTTGGAAACTCATAGGAATGCCCAACAGTCTAAATACTTCACCATCTTTTATAATATCACACCCAATGTTTTTAATGCATCCAGGCACAATGTTATCAGAAGATTTGAAAGTAGTTTTCTTGTGGTTTATGTGGGATCCACTAGCTAAACAGAAAATAGTCAGACACTTAAGAATGTGTTCAGCATACTCCTCTTTAGCTTTGACTAGGATGTTGGTGTCATCAGCAAAAGCTTGAAGGCACAGTTGTTTGTTACTATTTGGCATGTTGATACCTTCCACTTTTTTCTTCTATGGTGTTTTTTAAAAGCCAACCCAAAGCATCACTAGCTATGGCAAATAAGAGAGGGGCAAGGGGGTAGCCCTACCTAATGGATCTTCTTAGCCTAAAGGGGGGGGGTAAGGTTGCCATTGATGGATATCCTGGAGTGGGCATTTCCAAAAAGAGTGCTCACAGCTTTGATGAATTTTTTTCCATCTCCTATGTCATGGAGGGAGTGAAGGATGAAATCCCATTCAATCCTATCATAGGCTTTGTCAGAATCTATTTCAAAAAAATAAAAGGGTTGATTTGTTTCATTGGCATAATCTATACCTTCCCACATGGAGATAATAGAATCAAGAATGTATCTCCCTTTAATAAAGCCTTTCTGCTTAGACGGGATAATATCTTTCATCAATGGGCTTAATCTCCTAGCCATGGAAGAAGCAAATATGTTGTAGATACTAGACAAGCAAGTGATAGGTATTACTTTTTTTAACTTTGCACTAGATGAATCTTATCAACTACAAAGAAAGAAGATACACAACATGATTTCAAGAGGGATGAAACCACTAGGATTTTCCTCTTTAATATGAGGCGAATATATAAACTCCTTTTGAATATAGAAGTGAATATGAGAGATGAGAACCATGCTCCACAGATCGCATCATGAGCATGGGGAATGCCCTTACATAGCTCTTCAGTCGAAGCATATTTTTTAGCTCAAAAATGTTCATCAAAAAGGGAATGTTATAAAGTAGCTTGGACAAGGTTAACATCAAGCTAACATTATATTCTTTTGGAGTCATAGACATTCAGTATTCTTAGCCCAATGGCTAAGTCTCATTGATGGGAAGGAGGAGATCTTGGGTTCAATCCCCATGAGTCCATTTAGGGGAGTAATTTGGGAACGAATCTTTAGAGCCCTTTAAAAGCATTTACTCAAGTTTATTTGAGTTAATGTGAGTTGACTCAAATAGAATGAGACATATGATGGGATCATCAAAATGTGGACTTGCGTGGACATGGACACCTCATGTGACTAGAGTCAAGGAGACTAGGATATTTTTTTGGTTATGCTTACACATGCACATGTGAAAGCCAATTAACTTGAGACTACTCCCCTACTTTAGAAGATATAAAAGAGAGGAAGAGAATAAATCCACCTCTCTAATGGTGGTGAGATTATCTTAAAAACCTTGTACAATTGTGGTTATACATGCACAAGTTATGGTACACATGAACATGCAATCCTAAGTGAACTCCAATATGCATGCTCAATTGCAAAGCTCTGAATAATCATCCATTTGGAGGAGATCTTAGCTTGATCTCTTGTGTGTGGAGAGTTACATAACAAAATGTCAATTATATAACATTGCTCAAAAGGATTTAAACTTGAAGAGGCAAGATCTCAAAAAAAACCTGTGTATACATTCAACTAACTCATTCATAAAACTAAGACCATATATCTGTTGGTGCAAATATACAAGCCTTCACATTTGGCTTACCTTGGAGGATTATGTGTGGAAGCATGTGTTGATCCATATGAATCATGGCTTGTAACAATTAGTCATTTACCACTTGTAAAAGTCTTTTACTTGAGAGAATCTTCCAAGACCATATATCTCATGGAATTATGAGAGATAAGAGCTACGAATTTCTTCAAATTTGAAGAAAATCCTTATAAAAGGACTTGTAAAACTCGTGGCCAATAGGCCTCTTCTTGGAGCTCATTTACTAATCATTTGTAGAGGTTGAGTAGAATACACTATAGCTCACTCATCCCACTATCATTAGGCATCATCATAATGCCAATGATCTTGTAAAATCATGTGCCATAATAGATATAATTCATTGATCATTTCTATTCAATTCTTTATTATGACTACTCAGAATAGTGAACTTTGCATGACCATATCTCCATGATTGCTCCATACTTTTGAATGTTCTATAGCCTGTTGGAACCAACTCAAATTCTATTTTATGCTACCTAAATGTTGAAGCTTTTGATTTGGCCAATTGGGAGAAATTTGCATTGAAGTGCTCTCTGGTCAATTACTGCTCAATCCCTAAAAAGTTGGGGGTAAGCATCCAATTGCAAAATTTATTTCTCAGTGTATGATTTGTCATTTTAGATGATTCCACTTGTAAGAATTAGCTATCTAAGCTAATTTGATGTCCCCAAAAGGAATTTTATCCATTGCTACTGTATTGTGAGCACTGAGCAAAAGATCCAGTAGGTGTGAGTACCAAAATAGCAAGTTCTGTGAAACTAGCTATTTGCCAAGTAGTCTATTTTGATTCAAATGTTTGAGGAACCAACTCCAAAGTACATAGGTACTTATTTGGTGTTATTTGCAAGCTAACAGGGCCTACTACATAACCCTGAAGTGAAATTGGGCAGGTACAAAGTAGGTTTTGGCAGTACCACCTCACTTCCTTGAGGTATCCATCCATCTCTTCCAACAATATCATCCCAGTAGCTCTCCAAAATGTGAAAAAGAAAACATTAGATAAATATTAGAGAAGGTATCATATAGAAATAAAGTAACTTGAAGAAGACTATCCAATAGTAAAAGTAAAACATGTCATCAACAAAGGCCTATCAATTATCAAGTTTGTAAAACAATGCACCTAAATGCCATTAAGCAAATCACCTACTAATACGCAAACCGATTCAAAATGGGAATCACAATTGAGAATGGCTATTAGAAAAATTGTTGAAATGCATCATACATTCTATTTGATTCTACCCAAAACATTGGGGATCAAACCACGACCCAAAGCTATTAATCAAGCACTCTAGGATCCATTGGATTACATCATATCCACTAGATTGCAAAAGATTGACAACATATCCCCCAAAACAAAAACTTAAGAACCATAAACCATACATGAGAATAAATAATTCAATTAAGATATCACAATGGCATTAGAAAGTCCAACCATGAACAATGCCTAGAATCTAACCAAAACTAGTTGTGAATCATACATACAAATGAGGTTGTGAATTGGATCAAAAGATGTTATTCAGATGTTATATTTTAAAATATGTATGCTTGCAAGATATTGAATCCATATCCAAGAACCACATGGCATAAACTAAAGGAAAATTACAATGCCAAAGTAAATTCATCAATTGATCAATATCAACTCAAGGTGGTATAAAATAGAACTTAGAACATAGTGCTACCATGTATGTACCCAAGTTGGCATATAAAGGCTTCACTTTCGTAAGGAGTAGCATCCATGGTCATCATCAATAAGGTAGTAATACGAAATGAAAACTCTAGAATATTTGCCTACATATGTCATAGTATTCGAACAACAACTAGAACCTCATTCAAGAAACTACCTAATCATATATACAAAGAACCCAAAACTCCATCGGAGGTGCACTATCTATCAGGGCTGATAGAACCTCATTAAGTAACTACCCAACCAAAGATATAAATAACCTACCAATAAGGTCCTCGATCGCATTCAACCAAGGATGTCAACAACGACTTTTGCAACAAGGACGAAAATAAAATGGAGTTTTTTGTAAAGTTCTATACATTTTTCTACATCTTATTCATTCACCTTGGAGGATAAACAATGTAGCCCTTACATTTTACAAGTGCAATAGATGTGGAATCTATTCAAGATGAATCCCTATGTAAAACTAATCTAAGACCAGTAATAGGGAGAAATGGAGCTCCGATTCAGAGAAAACCTTCTTGGTTGGCATGCATTCTTTAACCTTTATGTTTGGCATGCATTATTTAACCTTTATGGTTGGCATGCATGTTTAGCCTTTATAGTGAAACAGAGATAAAACATAGAGAGCGCACAAGATATGCAAACTCTAAGAAAAAATGCACTAAAAAATTGTAGGACAATCCTCTATCAGTCATGTATGCACATAGACCCTTACATCCCAATACATTTAATAGAAGCCTATCATTTCCGTCGATGAAGAAGAAAAATCAAAAAACAAATCCTTTTAGTGGATGATCATGAAGTATTTTAGGCTGTTGAATTGTTCTATTGGAATCCTATACACTTTTATAAAAGCAATTAGTATGACTACACAAGCTACCTCGATGTACGAAGAGGACACTATTCGGTAGGAAAAAAGCTAAAGAAGAAAGGGAAAAGGATGTTCAAAACTTGCAAGTGCTCAAGCGACTCATGAACTTCTATGAAGTACGTACACATGATGCAAATAGCAATTATTTCAAGTACGAATCGGTTCTATGCAATAACGAGTTGTAATCAAACACTTGAACAAAATGTGAGACATAAGAGCAACTTTAGATAGTAAGGTAGATGAAACCTTATCCACGATGATAATAGGAATCGAGAAATATCTTTGGATTGCCAGAGAGGATCTACAAAAGGTGAAAGCACTTTGAGACGAGAAAACTACTAGGCAATAAGATCTGCTATGAGTCTATTTTAGAGTTGCAAAGTCTGTTTTAGAGGAAGCTAGCAAGTAGAACTCATGCCACAAAAAGAGGAATTTCTTGAAGAAACCCTAAGAAAGTAATAACAACTAGGAAAAGAGGCCTTGTTAAAGATTGGATAACCACAATACTATTCCTTGAAATAGCCAAATGTTCTTCTGCAACACAAGCAGGAGATTAGATGAAAAAGAGAAGAAAAGCCAATCATGCATATATATGTATAAACTTCAAGAGTTTCCATACTATGTGGCTACACCGTCATCTTAAAACACCTATTCCTCACCTTGAACTGTATGTTATGGTCAACCATACCCTCTTAATACATCTAATTTTCCATATTTTCATGTCATTCTAGGGGCATCTAAATTAAAACCAGATTCTAATTAGCCATCCATACATTTGCGTAAGGAAGGTCCTATCCTCTCGCTCATTACAACTGTTTCTATACCAATCTACATGAGCTTCACTTGAAATTAGAAGAGTAATTATATAAAGCCAATTTTTCATCAATTATAAGAGGTATCCGCCAATATTATGTGAAGATGATTCTTTCAAGAAGCCTAGTCTAATCCTCATAAAGAGAAAAAATTCAAAGAAAAGAAAAGATTTTGGTTACGTCATGTTAGCTTGAGTCTCACCTTTTCTGAAGTACTTATTTCCAACCATAACCTACTGATAATATTTATTTCCTCAATCCAAGCTAGTGGAAAAAGCTCCTTTCATGAGAGTTTCATCCCAATGCCTCCTACTTTTTTTAATAATTTCATCCGAATACATCACACTTTCTATTGAGGCACTTGATATAGATGCCTATCGTGGAGCTTTAGTTGAATCAAATAGGTTTTTTCTCTCTTTGTATATATGCCAATCAAGGTTGCAATTTTATATTCACTTAAAAATTTCATTGCTTTTAGTATCACTCTATCCATTTCATGAGTACTACCCTATCCATTTCATGAGTACGGACTTCAAGAAGGTGATATCAACATGTATGCACACAATAACCTTTTCTTTACTATAGTTCTAGATATATTTGATATGATTCACTTCAATAACGGAAAACACTGTTGGGTTCTAGGTATAATGCTACTACATTGATGGGAAAACCTCAAATCACATTGAAAAAAGAGCTTAGGCAGAATTATGATACCACAAAAATTAACGTGCCATGTATATAGAGCACACCGTGGAGACAAATACACTTTAGTTTATAAACATTCACTTGCTATGTCTATACAGTAGACGGCAATGATTCATATTGAAAGCGTCCCTATCTTTAGATACTCACAAGTTCATGATAAAATACATACATATATATATATATATATATATATATATATATATATATATATATATATCAAAAAAGATCACAAAGAGTTGTGATTTTATGACACTAATGTGATAGGCCCATCCTCCCAAATTCGACAAAATATCAAGGAAAGCTCTCCCCCCAAGGGTCGAGACTACACCAAAATAGGTGTGTGATGTGGAAAGCTGGAAGATGCTTCCACAAAATACGTGCCTGTTATCCATGAATATGGGATCTGTGTGAGTGATTCCATGTAGTCTGAAGAGGAATTTGAGGTGTGTTCTCCCCTCTTCATCTTCAGCTCCACATTCCCCCCTCCCCTGTTATCTGTGTAACGCTTTCCTACTACTCCCTTCTCCCTCTCTGTATTACTCTGTATTTCTCCCTTTCTGTTCCTCTTTAACTGATAATGGATAAAAGCATCAGAGTTACAAAGAGCCTTTTGTGTCCTTGTATTGCGGGCCTTGACCTGCAATCAGCTCTCTCTCTCTCTCTCTCTCTCTCTCTCTCTCTCTCTCTCTCTCTATTTTCTCTTATTGCGGGCTACTAACCTACTATCAGCGCGCACATTCTGTTCGTGTCGGGGTGTGTGCTGGAGGCGGCTGCGTTGAGAAATGAGTTTCTTCTATTGAGAATGTTATCCATATTGTTTACACACACACATACGGAGGGATATTTCTCTTTTCTACTACCTAACACACACACACATGCGCGCGGAGAAAGCTCTTTTTGTTTGCTGCCAGCATATATAACTGGTCGTTCGGAAACATGTGAGACATGGGAGGCATAATCGCTCACTCTCTTACTCTCTGCGTGTGTAGGCTTCGACGTCTGGCTTGGTTTGGTTAGGAATGGACAAGCGAAGTATTTGAGGTTCGCAGCGATAGATACACAAGGAAAGAGTGCGCGAAGGCTGAGTAGATACTAGAGAGCGCGAGATGACGGACTTCGGACACAATGCATGCTGAGGGTGGAATCTCTAAGAAGCTTCTTCAAACGGAATCAGCAGCGATGTGAGCCTCTCTCTCTCTCTCTCTCTCTCTCTCTCTCTCTCTCTCTCTCTCTCTCTCTCTCTCATCCTTTTCAACTCGGAGCGTGTGAGGAACATCTTTTGCAGCCTCTTTCTCTCTCTTGCGCATACACACGCAGAGCATGCGCACACAGAGCCGGAGGCTTGTTGCTCGTGTTTCGCTTCGTCTGTCTTGTTCTCGAACAACCCTATACACGGGGTCTCGTGCGGCGGCTGCCATGGCCCGTCGCCGCTCAGCTTCTCCTTCTCTTTCGTTCTCTGCGTCGTGGGTCTTCTGCAATATACGTGGGCGATGCCAATGCACGCAATCGATCATCCGGCAATAATCTTTTCCGCAATGCAATTTTACTAATAATCGGGTTTCACTGATAAGAACGTACTTGTTTTTTGGGCGGCAAACGTGTCATGTGAGAGAGAGAGGTAGAATGTGTAAGGCCAAGTAACTGCAAGCCGAGGGTATACCTTCACACGTCATTTTGAACGACATTGCCTTTGTCCATTCTGCTGAAACCTCAACTCCCTCCCAGCGCGCGCCCACCCACCACCCACCTGCGCGCGCACCCACATATACAGCGGCGCATCTTACACGTGCAGGATTCTCACTCTCCCGCTGGATTACTCTGCGTGTGTCTCTCACATTACGTAGCATTCAGCTTCCCTCCAAGGCGAACAAGTACAGCACCCTCCGCTTTCTTTTCTTGCAATCTCCCTCCTCCAGTTCTCTTTCATAAGCGCAAAGCGCGTGTATATAGCGTGTACATGCATGTTGTTTTCCCCATCTTATTAGTTCCGCATTGTTTGCAGAAGAGTGGGTGGCCGGCCTCATCTGAATCTCGGTTAGCGTTTGATACTATTGACAACCATGACGAACGCCATCGACATCTCAGCGACAGCTGTCGGCATTCTAGGTACTTTTCTTTGTTCAAGTATTCATGCCGTTAAGTGCCTCCCTCCCCGTGTGTGTGTGTGTGTGTGAGAGAGAGAGAGAGAGAGAGAGAGATGGGCAAAAAGAAAATCTAATGAATCAATTCGTATTCCATGCGGATGACCAGTCTTAATGTATTCGAACACTCTGAGTGTGTGCAATGTTTGACAATAATTTTTCGGTCAAATCATAATATTTGTTTCATGAACGAATGTACACAAAGTAACACAAATGCTCGCGCCCAAATCCGTGGATTCTGCTTTAAATTAATGTCGCTTACAATGCCAAAGTTATGCACAAGTCCAAAGCGTGCGCACACACACAAATGCGCGCATTTTGCTTTAAATCAATGCAATGCAAAATTCATGTTTGTGCATAAATGTAATCTGTACATTTGCACACAGGCGAGCATAATGTATTCGAACACTGTGAGTGTGTGCAATGTTTGACAATAAATTCTCGGTCAAATGATAATATTTGTTTTATATACGAATGCACACAAAGTAAAACAAATGCACGCGCCCAAATCCGTGGATTCTGCTTTAAATTAATGTCGCCTACAATGCCAAATTTATGTTCTGCACAAGTCCAAAGCGTGCGCACACACGCACAAATGCGCACATTTTGTTTTAAATGAATGCAATGCCAAATTCATGTTTGTGCATAAATGTAATCTGTACATTTGCACACAGGCGAGCATATTGCATGGATCACATATTTATGAAATTTTATGTAATATAGGTACCCAATTTTAACATAAAGATTCAATCCTACACACACAAATGTTGATATTTATGATATTTATGTGATATAGGTACCCAAATTTACCAAAACAATTCAATTTATATATCACATAAATTTACCCAAATTTACCAAATTTATGCTATTTATGTGATATAGGTACCCAAAGTTGATGCTTTTAGAACATGAATATCAGATATTTGCATACTTTCATAGACAGCTAGTGAAGTTTAAGATATATACAAGAAGAACAGGAATGCACACACTGTAAATTCATGGATATCAAAAGCTTAATGTATCAACACATCCTCAACGATCATCGTCAACATGGGCATCCATGCACACATTGCCTGCATCCTGAATGAATGAATGCCTTGCTTGTCTAAATCTAACGCTCTTTGTTTACAACTTTTGTTACAGGAAACATAGCTGCGGTACTTCTGTTTCTATCCCCAATGTAAGCTTCCAGTGAATCGTTTCTTTTGTACTCGAAAATAAAATTGCAATGAAATCAGAACTTCGCAAAAACTTGCTATTACATGCGCATATGTACTAAAAAATCGTTTTGAGAACTGTTTATTTGCTAGGCCGACGTTCTATGAAATATGGAGAAAAAAGTCCTCCGGAGATTTCTCAGGAGTGCCCTACGTTGCATCTTTGGCAAATTGTCTGGTGTGGGTGTTGTATGGTTCTCCCTTACTCACTCATGGCCTCCTACCAGTGATCACAATCAATGGATTTGGCGTTGTCCTGCAATCGTTCTATCTACTTATTTTCGTCCCCTTCTCGAAAGGAAAGAAAAGAGTAAGAGTCTGTATTAAACTGCTTTTATTGGAAAAGCTCTACATTAATTCTCTAATTACAAAGATATAAAGTCTGTATTAAACTGCTTTGATTGGAAAAGCTCTACCTTGATTCTCTAATTACAAAGACAATATACTTATCTTAAGAATTCGAAAGGAGTTCATGAATATATCTCAACATGTTTGTGCCCTCAAAATATGGATAAATTTTACATGTTTTTTTCTGTTAAATCTACATGTCCTCTCGATATATAATACTACATTATGAAGATTGAAGGCAAAAGAATACGATGCTTTGGAGTCATTAAATGCATAACTCCCTCAGGATCTTGGAAAAGTATATAGATATATACACATACATAGTTCTATACACAGAGATACACACATGCATCCATACATAGACACACACGCATATATATATATATATATATATATAGATTTTACAAACCTTCAAGCATTTCGAATTTTAAAAGCAGAAGCAACTATTAAAGTCTTTTGACTCTGACTTTTACCTCTTCATAGTCATGGATGATCTTTGCTTATTATAGTTCTGTAGCATCTATCTAATTACAAATCCTACTTGTACGCTTCTCATTACATCAACATAATTTTTTTCATTTTTGACAGATCCAAATGCTAGCATATGTGCTCACGGTTCTAGCATGCTTTGGTTTAATCATCGTGGTCACAATATTTGTGCTTCCTGAAGGCAGAAAGGCATTCTTTGTCGGGACATTGGCTGCAGTTTTGAATACTGCAATGTACGCAGCACCACTATCGATAATGGTAAGGTTGCTTAATAGAGACGTTATTATAACAGATACTTACTCATCATACATACATACACACACATATATACATACATACACATACATGCATGCATACATACACACACATAGATGCATATATATACATACATACACATACATACATATACATACATACACATACCTCCATACACATACATGCATGCATACATACACATGCATGCATGCATACACATACACACACATACAGATATACATATACATACATACATACACATACATACATGCATACATACACACAACACATACATGCATATATATACATACATACATAGACATACATGCACGCATACATGCATACATACATACATGCATACATACACACACACACGTTATTATAACATATACATACACATACATACATGCATGCATATACACACACATATATATATAATTACTACAAAATCGTAACATATTTTGTTATTCTACATGTAGTTTCTAAAACCCATGAATGTTCTTCTTACAGAGACATGTGATTGTGACCAAAAGTGTTGCAGCAATGCCGTTCCTTCTCTCGCTATGCACCTTCTTCAACTCTTGTTTCTGGGCGGTCTATGGTTTTCTCAAAAAGGATACTTTTATCATTGTAAGTAAACAATGTACATTCACCGCATTATCTATTTGGCATCTTGTGATCCCGTGATCCATTCACTAATTATCTGTGTGATTGAACAGATTCCAAATATCTGTGTGATTGAACAGATTATCTGTGTGATTATCTGTGTGATTGAACAGATTAATCTGTCTAATTATCTGTGTGATTCAACAGATTCCAAATATCCTTGGAGTTATTTTAGCAGCCGCGCAACTCGTATTGTACGCGTATTATCACAACTATGAAAAGAAACATCCCACCAAAGACGTATCTAATGGAAACCTTCCAAACGTCAAAAGACTGGAAACGGTCCAACAAGTCTGATTCGCGCAGGTTCCATGGAAGCCATATCAACTACGTCGGTGAACAAGAAGGCCCTGCCAATAAGAACATGATAATTGATTAGACGCAGATTACTGGTAATAAAGCGATTGGCAGCTTTACTTTCCTTATGTTTCGAAAGACGTGGGCGAATAACAATTTGAGCTTGATCAAGCTTCGATCTGTTGCGGACATCAGTCTAGGGACATGCATTCTTCAAAAGAAAATGTAGATTAATCCTGTCTTTTGGGAGTTACCATGAGAGACATAGTAATCGAAAAAGCAGTGGTTTGAATATGGAATTTGCATGATTTATATTTTGGACATCATAGACGTAATCTGGTTTGTATTTCTGATTTTGAACATGAAGATATTTCATATGAATTCCGCATGATGTATTGTATGAACCAATCTATTTTGAGTTACTATGGCTTGTTTTGATGTTGCTATTGTTCCTCTGTTCACGATGTACAATACACTTTATTTGTTCCGCACATTTGTATTGTTTGTACATTTGGACGCATTAAACATATATTGATATATAATTTGACATGTATAAATCCGGAAGAAGATTCATAATTTGGAAGCTTCTACTATAAATTGGATTAAAAGTTTTCTAAAGGTAAGCAAAAAATGAAACAGCAAATTAAAAGTTATCGTGACTGCCCATAATCAACAAACCATTGGAGTAACTAAAGGCCATGCAGTTAGTGTTTGTGTAAGTATATTAGAAAGAATTGAAAAAGTATAGTGAGAAGTACCAAAACTTGCAATAGTAAAATATTTTGAGGAAAAGAGTTCTTCTTATACACAAATTCACAGCATTGTTCATGTAAATGACTTTTGTACATTTTCCTAGAAGTCCTCTATAGTTACTTCCCTAATATATATACATACATACATACACACACACACACACACACATATATATATATATATATATATATATATATATATATATATATATATATATATATATATATATATATATATATATATATATATATATATATAGAGAGAGAGAGAGAGAGAGAGAGAGAGAGAGAGAGAGATAGATAGATAGATAGATAGATAGATATAGATATACTTTTTTAAGAATGTGTTATAAATATATTAAAAGAGAAAAAAAAGGTAAAAGCAAGATTAAAGAGAAATACAAAAGAGGTTTACAAACTTGCGCCGTTCCCATTTCCTATGACCCATACATTCTTCACTTGGTTACACTGAATGAAAGACGTCATAGAGTGTGAAGGATATCCCCATAGGTCTTGACTTTTCTTGCATAAAACATAACGGCGATGACTAGAGATGTGTCTTTGTGGTTGCCCACAAGGTTCATGGAGCATTTGGTTATCCAAGTCTTCCGAAGTGTTTCACCCCTTAACATATTCAAAAGGAAATCCAAACCTCCACCGCCTCATTAAGAAGGACTATTGCCGATTATCTTTTTATTGCAGTTGAATCTTTTTTGTGGTACTTCTAGATCACATAACTCTTATTAAAATTGTAAACACTATATATTCCAGGTCCTTTTGTTTTGTTTTTGTAGTTTTTGTTTTATTTTGGACACCTTGGCATTCGATCAAACACCTATGTGAATAATACACAATATCATGATTAATTTCTTGGACCTTCGATTCCCAAATATGCATACAAAATTCATATGAAAGACCCATGATTTCACAATCAGGGGAATCACAATTTCCATAGGAAGGAAAAACTTTGGGGAGTTTCTAAACATAGATGTGTTCCTCTCCCCTTTAACGTTTTATTCATACATATGGGTGCAAACATGTTAACTTGTCATAAATGAGGAATGTCCTACACATTGCAAGTTACCAATTCTAGTTCACATAGCTTGTCCTACATATTTGAACACATTTTATTATATTCTCTCTCTCTCTCTCTCTCTCTCTCTCTCTATCTCTCTCTCTATCTATCTATCAATCTATCTATCTATCTATCTATCTATCTATCTCTCTCTCTCTATCTATCTCTCTCTATCTATCTATCAATCTATCTATCTATCTATCTATCTATCTATCTATCTATCTATCTATCTATCTATCTATCTATCTATCTATCTATCTATCTATCTATCTATCTATCTATCTATCTATCTATCTATTTTTTGATCTCTCTCTCTCTATGTATATATATATATATATATATACATACATACATAAACACACACACACACACACACACACACATATATATATATATATATATATATATATATATATATATATATATATATATATATATATATATATATATATAAAACATGTTATGGACCTCATAAAGGACTATGAGAAATAGGGATAGAGAAAATAAAGGAAGATACATATTCATTTGAACATGGATGGTGAAAATCGGATGCTTAAGATGCTTCAAGGAAGGAAAAGAGAAGCTTAAGAAATTATTAACCTCTTTGAGAAGAGTTTCAAATGTTATCCCAAGCAGATGAAGCAAGAAAAATAGAAAAGTGTTGCTCAACATCTTTTTATCAATTGATTAACAATCTTAGCATTTGGAATGCATGGCATTATCTAAACCAACCAGATTCGAATCATGAGCTATTTTGTAGATACTTGAGATTGTCAATGATCTTGAATTCCATTGCAAACATGCCAATTTTCAAAAGTTTGAGGGCCTTGAAGTTTGATATAACATGTACTTTTGACAAAGGAAAACACAATTTACCACATATGTGGATAGTAGATTCCTCATGTTGGATGTTTGTAACAACCAATAGCACCAAAGGCAAGATCTGGTCTACAACTTTTTAAAAGAAGATAGATGTGTATTCTGCTAAATGAAGCACACTTGTAGAATAAGTAAATGGGAGGAAAAGTTTTGTGTAGAGAGGACTTTGTAACCAAATTGCAGCTAGCTAGCTTAGTGAATCTGCTCTCGAGCATAGTGAATATGATAGCTATTGCAATCAATACGCTGATTATCATAGTCACTATGCTAGCTAGCATATTGAGCATGCTGAATAGCATAGCCAATGTGCTAACTAGCTTAGTTAGTATGCTTACAAGAATGGTGAAAATGATAATAGACACAATTAGTATGTTGATTAGCATAATCACTATGATAAACTACAAAATTACTATGTTGAATAACATGTTTAATGTGCTAACTAGCTACTAAATATCTAACTTAACATAATCACCATGTTAAGTAATAGAGATAATATGCTAACTAGCACAATCAACAAGCTTATGAGCTAAGTGGTTATGCCTATTATCACAACCTAGAATCTAACTAATCAACTTAGTGAGCTAAGTAGACAATCATTATGCTAAATAGCATAATTCATTTTCCAACTAGAACAACCAACATCCTAGCTAGCTTACCAATTATACTTATAAGCATAATGAACATCCTAACCAACACAATAAGTATGCTAATTAGAAAAATCACTATGCCAACTAGTGGATTTAATGTACTAACTATGATAACTAATGTGTTAACAATCTTGATGAATATGATTACTAGCATAGTGAGTATGCTAAATTAAATAATTGTTGTGCTTAATTAGCATAATCACTATGTTAGATAGCAGAGTTGATATGCTAACTAGTAGAGCTAGTATGCTAAATAGTTGTATTAATATTATTACTAGCATGGTGAAGATGCTAACTAGCACAATCAGTATGATAATTAGTTTTGGTTCATGGAGCAAGCCTAAATGCTTGACTAATGCATATTGGAATTCTCTTAATTTATGAGTCATAGATGTATATCCATTGCAACATATACTTTAGAGGTTTTAAAGGTTAAATCATTACTTTATCTTGATCAACGATAAAATTGAAGAATGGATAAAATCTTGTGAGTTTAGTGAGAGCCAAAAGATATCAATTATTTTGAATTCAATTATCAAATAATTCCCTAGAAGTTAGGATTACTTTTTAGGTGGAATATCTTTGTATAGCATCAAAGCTAAATATGTCTTCCACACTCGGTTTGTATCATGTTCACTCGCAATACATTCTATACTTCCTTCTTCTTGATTTTTGAATCTTTGTTTTATGCTATAGTACATTGAGCAACTTTTTGAAGTTCTTTGAGCCATTTCTCTATGTGTGAGTACTCATTATTCAATCCATTGATTGAAACACTAACTTATGATTGTATTAAGAATATCTACAAATTCTCATAACCATTAAATGCATAGATCTTGATTTATGAGTGAATATATGTGATAGGGTCTATGTACATCATCTTCTTGAAAAGTGGAGATTACCCCCTAGACTTCTTATGCACATTAATCTTTGTATGGTCATCCTAAGTTCATGAAATAACTTGCTATAGGTTGTCTAACACTTCATTTGAAAGTTTTCAAAAGTCCTTAGGTCAATTTCAACTAGGCATTGAGCACTAAGCAAAATATTGAGAGCCTTCTTCCATAAATAGAAGATTTTCTCAGGGTACTTTGTATTCACAACTTATCTACTTTGAAACAGAGGTTTGGGAATGATGATTCAAAGTACTGTAGTGGTCTAAATGCATATATTGAAAGCTAAGGGAGTCTAGTAAGGTTCTCTAAAGTTATCAAGGTTGGTCTATAGCAAGACTTTTCTAAGACCATCTCATCTCTGCATACTATCCATCACCTCTTCACAATTAGCCCATCTCTATGCTAAGTAGCATAATTTATATGTTAACGATCATAGCCAATATGTCAATTAAGACTAATAAATATTCTTATATCACAAAGAACATGCTACTTTACATAATCAATGTGATAATTATCACAATCACTATGCTAAGTAGTAAATTTGATGTCTTAATAGTGTATCTAGGGTGTTGGCTACTTACCCAAGATGCTTACTAGCACAATGAGCATGCTAACTCACAAAATCAATATGTTAATTAGAAAATCCATATGCTTAGTAGCACAATGAATATTCTGATTAGCATAGCTATTTTGCCAATTAACTTAGTACATATGCTTAACAGCATAATGAAAATGGTAACTAGCATAGTCACTTTTCTAAATAGCAGAATCATTATTCTAGGTAGTAGAGTCAACATGCTAACTATCACACCCATGGTTTTAACTAACACAACTAGTGTGCTAATTAGCTTATTCAATATGCTTACGAGCACAACAAATATGAAGCTATCACAATCAATATGCTAGTAATAACAATCCCTTTGCTAATTAGTAAAATGGATATGCTAACTAGTAGAGTCAATGTGATAAATTGCTTAGTGAATATGATTAACATGATAGTGAACATGCTAACTACCAATATTGATATGAAAATAAGCATAGCTAATATAACACCAATATGTAGCTAATGGCAAACATTGTTGGAGTTAGACATCTGCGGAAGCACGCGAATTGCACAAGGAAGAAGAAGAAGCTTGGAGCATAGCACACAATACTGAATGTATTACTAGAGAATGTACAAAGATAAGTAGCCCATTAGGGCAATAGGCGTATATACAAGCCGGGAGAAAAAACCTCCTAAAGAGGGAAAAAAGTGCCCCGGCAGTCCTAGAATGTTCACACACATCACTACCTAAATATATCAACAAATCCCCCCTAGAAGTGATGCGGTGAACAAGTAGTTGGCACTCATGTATAAGGTGTTGCGAACATTTGTTTTATGTAGGGTACAAGTTTCAAATTATGTAAATACATTTGGGAAGTCTTCAAATACTTCAAGAAGGCTCATATTATTCATAAAAGATAGCAAAAATACCACGTGAGTTCTAGAACATGGTGAGTCAAATTAGTGAGTCACAAGGGAGCTGCAGTGGTGTCCTAGTGGAAGGTCGATGTGCCTAGTTCTCAAAGTCCATCAATACTTTGCTTATTTGAGCACTTGAGTCATGTAATACCTCCACCCAAGTGTCTACCACGAATTTAGATGTATTAGGAAGGTTTTAGATTAGTTTCTCATGCTATAAAAATAGGAGAAAAGTCATGATCTTGTTGGAAGTGCAAGAGAGGCATATGTGTATCTCTATGCTGCTGTAGTTTTGTATTCAGATATTGTAGAGCTTGTATCTCCCTCATTATATATCCAAATTACATGTTTGATAGCTCATTTGAAAGCTCGTACTGTCTACTTTCTTCCTATAAATTTTCATAATCATGAATTTGTGAGCTGAGGGCAGTACTCTCTGCAAGTAGTGTGTTCTCTGGTTTCACCTCTGCTGAAGGTCTCCATTAAACCTCAAACTTGCAGAGGTCATATCTCCTTGTGTATTTATCCAAATTGAGTGTTCTTTGGCTCATTGGAAAGCTATTAGTGTCTAGTATATGTGGTTAAAATAGTTTTAGAAAATTCAAGTCCGTTAGAGAATAGTAAGCTCTGAAAGCATGACTGGTTTTCTATGATGAAGTTTGTGAGAAGGTCAACTTGTTCCTAGGGGGTTCCACCTACTTCTTGCTATATTTTGGAGGTCAATAATCCAACATAAGGAAGTGCAAAGCTATGTGGAAATCACTCCACAAAAAGAAGTAAGCCCAAAGCTTTGTGGGAAGTTTCAAACTTCTCCCTAGGCAGAGCCTTCCTGAAAAGGTCTGCAATGTTCTCCTGCGTTGGCACATATGCCAAGCTTATCTCCAGAGAACCTCTCCCTGACATAATGATAATGCACCTCAATGTGCTTAGTGCGAGCATGGAACACAGGGTTCCTCGCAACTGCCAATGCGCTCTGACTGTCAGTGAAGATGGTGGTGGCAGAAGACTGACCAACACCCAAATCAGCCATAAGGCGTTTGAGCCACACACACTCAACAGTAGCTGTGAAAGCTGCCCTATACTCAGCCTCACAACTGGAAGTGGCCACAATAGGCTGCTTCTTGCTCAACCAAGATATACATGAGCTACCAAGCATGAAGCAAAAGCCACTAGTGGACACACGAGTGTCATAGCAACCAGCCCAATCAGAGTCAGAAAAAGCATGCAAATCTGGCGTAGTGATCCCCCCTTGGGATAAAACAACCCAAGTAGCTGAGTACCACACAAGTAGCGAAAGATGCCCTTAACTGCCTGCCAATGCTTGACACCTGGGCAATGCATAAATCTACTCATGTGTGAGACAGCAAACTGAATATCTGGCTGAGTAATGCATAAGTAAATCAAGCAACCAACAGCCTGTTGATAGAGAACAATATCAAATGCATCTCCAGCATCATGAAGACTCAATCGTAAACCTGTCTCCATAGGTGTGGCAATAGGCTTACAGTCTTTAAGGCCAAAATTCTGCAATAATAATATATTTCGTTTGACACAAAGCCATTCCACCATCAATGTGCATAAATTGAATGCCCAAATAATGATGCAAATGCCCCAAATCAGACATCTCAAGTGGGGCATGCAAATCAGCCTTAAAATCAGCAATATGCTTCTCAATAGGACCAGTGAGCAGCATGTCGTCAACATAGACAACAATGATCAGAAGTACATCATTAGCACGTTTAACATATAAGGTGCTCTCAGTTGGACTGTTCTCAAAACCATGTGCAATCAGATAGGCATGTATCTTCTCATACCAAGCACGTGGTGCCTGCTTTAAACCATATAATGCCTTCTTTAACCTGCACACCTGGTTTTCATGCCCTTTCTGCACAAAGCCACGGGGCTAAAAAACATACACTTCTTCATGCAAGTCACCATTCAGAAATGCAGTTTTAATGTCCAACTGATGTACATTCCAACCATGATGGGCTGCAAGTGCACAGATGCTCCGAACAGTAGTCATACGGCATGTAGGGGCAAAGGACTCATCAAAATCAATGCCTCTTTCCTGTGCATAACCCTTTGCAACAAGCCTAGTCTTGTACATGTCAACTGTATCATCAAGTTTACGCTTCAGCTTGTATACCCACTTAGTGCCAATGGCCCTCTTGCCAGGAGGTAGGTCACATAATGACCAAGTACCATTCTTCATTATTGCATCATATTCAGATTGCATAGCAGCCTTCCAATTTTCTGAATTTTGTGTTTCATCAAACGAAACAGACTCATTCTCATCACAAAGACTAGATGCAGCCATAGCATAGCAATCTGATGCAAAAGACGCACTATGAGAGCATGAACGAGTACAATATAACAGAGGTGCATCTAATTTGCTGTCACGCAAGGTCTGCACCAGCCATTTTGGCATAGTTCTTGCCTGCTCAATATCAACTCTCTCATCAATAAGTGCATCATCTACATCTGCATCAGAAATGGAATTATCTGCATCATCACATGAAACCTGCAAAGGTTGAGAAGTTGCCTCATTAGGACCAGCACTAGACTGTTCACCTGTAAAAAGAGGCAGCAAAGTATCATACATGTCTTTGGAGCTAACAGATGTCTCCTTAGTACATGAAAGCAATGGTTGAATAGCATCTTCCACAAAAACAACATCACGGCTAACCAGAATGCGTTTAGTCTATGGATGATACAGACGATAGCCTTTACTTTTAGAACTGTACCCAACAAAAATACATTTTACTGCTTTATCATCCAATTTTTTGCGATGTTGTTCAGGCACTAATGCATATGCCAAACAACCAAAAACACGCAGATGAGCAACAGATGGCTTGCGGTCATGCCAAGCCTCATATGGAGTGATAGACTACAGTGCTTTAGTGGAACACCTGTTCAGTACATATGCTGCACACATGACAGCCTCAAGCGAGAAACTATGTGGTAAAGCCTGACTCTTGACCATACACCTCGCCATCTCCATGAGTGACACGTTCTTTCGTTCAGCAACTCCATTCTGTTGAGGTGTATACGGCACTGTACACTAGTGTTTTATCCCATGTTCAACCAAAAATTCATTAAATTCAGAAAACATATATTCCCCCCCTCGATCAGAATGGAGGGTGCCCATTTTACATGCTTACAGATTTTCAGCCAAAACCAAAAAACTGTTTGAAGCACATGAACACTTCGGACTTTGCCTTCAATGGATATACCCATCCATGCCTAGAAAAATCATCGATAAAAGTCACGAAGTAAAGATAATTACCAAAAGAAGGTGTCTGCATAGGACCACACACATCACTATGTACAAGCTGCAATTTTTGAGTAGCCCGAACTGAACCATCTTTTGGAAAGGATGAACGCTGCATTTTGCCCAAAATATAGACTTCACAAACATGTTTTCCAGGTGCCTCAATTTTGGGCAAAGAGGACACCATTTCAGATTTTGGCAAGCGTAGCAAACTAGCAAAATTTAGATGACCAAAGCGTGCATGCCAAAGCTTTGCATCTGACATAGCCTAAGAATTCATTTACTGCACATGCCAAATCATTTACTGATCTTTCATAGTCTATGAGCTTATACAGCCCACGACATAAAATGCCAGAAGCAATAATCACATCACCATTTGACATATCATGAACTGTACACCTGTCATCAACAAATTTCACAACCAAGCCAATCTTGGCAAATGCAGAAACTGATAACAGGTTCTTCTTGATCCCTGGCACAAATAAAGCATCTGATAAAGTGAAAGAACTACCATCAGCAGTAGTCAAAATGATCTTACCAACTCCCATAACAGGATAAGAGGAGTTGTTGGCGCATGTAACAGTATTCCCTGTAGGGGCAGGCTCGAGTGAAGAGAAGAAATTGCACTGCAAGGTAATATGTTTGGTTGCCCCACTGTCAAAATTCCAAACATCTGAGTCTACTGCAGACATGCACTGCTCATGAGAAGATGGCTCAACATTGCAGCCAGTAGTAAACACCCATTCTTCTTCCTACACAAGATTAGCAGACTCTGTTTTTGGTGTAGAGGCCTCTGCAACAACCATTCCAGCCTCTTTCTTCTTTGCCTCTTTAGCTGCCAGTTTTGGACAGTTCTTTATGATGTGATCATTCCCTTTACAGTACTTACAAAAAAATTTCTGCTTTTCTGATTTCTTCTCATCTTTATCTTCCTTCTTCAAATATGTTGAATTAGTAGATTTTTGCTTACTAGTTGAAGAGCTCCATTTTCCTTTGCCCTTCTGATTAGCCAGGAAAGCTTGATCTGCAACTCGCATAATGGAACTGTTCTGCCTGGACTGATCTTCCTGCAATAGAACAGAGACTAACTCCTCAAATGATGAGGCATTTGGATTGCCTTTCATCATCAACCGAAGAGTAGAAGCAAAACTCTGATATGAATCAGGAAGACCATTCAGAACGGTCTGCACAAGTGAGCTATCTGGTATAACCTCATCAGCAGAAATCAATTGTTCCTTCAAGTCTTTGATCTTTGTTAGGAAACTGTCCATAGAATCACCTTCATTCATGTGCTCACTTTCCAACTGTTTTCGGAGGTAAGCAACACGAGTCTCATTCCTAGCTTGATACAATGTGGTAAGTGTATCCCAAGCATCCTTAGCTGTTCTACAAGAGCGAATGTGAGGAATAATGGCACGTTTTATTGGTAAAGATGGATGGATGCTCCAAGAGACTGAGTAGGTACTGCTAAACCTACTTTGTACCAGCCCTCTTTTGCTTCAGAGTTGATAACTAGACCTCCTTAGCTTTCCAATGACACCATAAAATGTCCTATGTCCTTTGGAAATGATGTGTGCAATGATTGAATCAAAACAGATAACTTTGGAAGTCACAAACTCAAGAAAACCTTCTATTAATGGCTTGACACCTGTTGAGTATTATGCTCAGTATGACCAGCACAGTAGGAATTGGAAAAATTCCTTTTAGGGGTATCTAATTAGCTTAGTAAGCTACCTATAACAAGTGGAATGATGTAAAATGATAAACTATGCTAAGAGAAATCAATTTAGCAAGTTAAGTTATACCCCCGACTTTTTAGGACTGTAGCAGAAAATGAACAGAGATCACCTCGACACAGATTTCTCCAAAATGGCTGAATAGAATGTCTTCAAATTTTGATAGCATGCCGTTTACTTGAAGCTGAATCCAACAAGCTTTGAATCACTGAATTTGGTGAAGAATTGACCGAGATATTCCCTTGAAAAGTTGACAGACTTTTGAGTAGACTAACAGAGAACTCAGAGATGGACAATGTGAATGTATGTATTAATGAACAATTGTATACAACTCCATTGGCATGAACATCATTGCCAAATGGTGTAGAGAGGTGTGGGCTAGAGTGTAGACCTCACACACACTCAAAAATCAGTAATGCTAGGCTCAGGAATGCTCACTTTTTTTACCCGCGACTTTTCATGTCCATTTTTATAAGGAATGACTAACAATTTGAATTCAAATTCAAACTTTTGGCTCCCTATGATCAAGCTCCTAAATTCTTGGAGATATTCTTTCAATAAAAACAACTAACTTTTCCACGAATCCTTTTGGTAGGTGATAACAAGAGATTCCAAGTCAATTTGACTTTTACAATGAGGTAAAGTGGTAATTAACCACTAGCATATGTTCCTATGCTTCTTCATGTATGTATAGACTTCAATGCATCCTTTGAGCCAAATGTGTAGGCTTGTAATTTACACCAAAAGCTGCCCCTCAAGCCAAACATTTTGGCTTAAGTCTCCATCTTCAATCTTCAAGTATATCCTGTAATCCAATCATGGAGTTGAACCTGCAAAGTTTGGTTCCATCCAAAGCTTTAGTCAACAAATCTGCACATTGCATGTTGGTTGATACATAGGTTAGTTGAATGTCCTTGCTTATCAATTTCTCTCTCACATAATGGTAATGGACCTCTATGTGTTTGGTCCTAGCATGATAAATAGGATTAGCTACAAGGTGAAGAGAACTTGTATTATCTCCAAAGATAATTGGTGACCTAGTATATAATCCCAATTCTGTATACAAAAGCTTAATCCATATTGCTTCTTGTGTGGCATTAGCCAGCCCTCTATATTCTGCCTCTGTGGAAGACAAAGCAACAGTAGGTTGCTTCTTTGAAGACCATGAAATTGGTTTGTCACGTGCAAAAGAAATATATCCAGAAGTGCTCCTCCTATCATCCTTGCATCCTGCCCAATCTGCATCTAAATAAATTTTGATATCAATATCTGAAGTGTAAGGGAAATACAAACCATGGTTCTGTGTACCCTTGAGATACTTCAGGATTCTCTTGGCAACCTCTAAGTGAGGTATCCTTGGCTTGTGCATAAACTGACTTAGCACACTAACTCCATATGCAATATCTATCCTTGTTAAGGTAGCATAGTTCAAACTACCCACCATATTACCTATTGAGTATTATGCTCAGTATGACCAGCACAGTAGGAATTGGAAAAATTCCTTTTTGGGGTATCTAATTAGCTTAGTAAGCTACCTATACCAAGTGGAATGATGTAAAATGATAAACTATGCTAAGAGAAATCAATTTAGCAAGTTAAGTTATACCCCCGACTTTTTAGGATTGAAGCAGAAAATGACCAGAGATAACCTCGACACAGATTTCTCCAAAATGGCTGAATAGAATGTCTTCACATTTTTATAGCATGTATTTTACTTCAAGATGAATCCAACAAGCTTTGAATCACTGAATTTGGTGAAGAATTGACCGAGATATGCCCTTGACAAGTTGACAGACTTTTGAGTAGACTAACAGAGAACTCAGAGATGGACAATGTGAATGTATGTATTAATGAACAATTATATACAACTCCATTGGCATGAACATCATTGCCAAATGGTGTAGAGAGGTATGGGCTAGAGTGTAGACCTCACACACACTCAAAAATCAGTAATACTAGGCTCGGGAATGCTCACTTTTTTACCCGCGACTTTTCATGTCCATTTTTATAAGGAATGACTAACAATTTGAATTCAAATTCAAACTTTTGGCTCCCTATGATCAAGCTCCTAAATGCTTGGAGATATTCTTTCAATCAAACAACTAATTTTTCCACGAATCCTTTTGGTAGGTGATTACAAGAGATTCCAAGTCAATTTGACTTTTACAATGAGGTAAAGTGGTAATTAACCACTAGCATATGTTCCTATGCTTCTTCATGTATGTATAGACTTCAATGCATCCTTTGAGCCAAATGTGTAGGCTTGTAATTTACACCAACACGTTTGACAGACAAAGCTATCAATGCATGTGCTTGGGCATCTCTGCCATCCCAGCGAATCTTCTCTGCAGTAGGTGCAGCAGAAACTGCAGCACAAACAAGAATATGCAGAATATCTTCATCTTCAACACCATCTGCATCAGCTTCAGTACCTGCAGTTGTAATAGTTGCAGGTGTAATAGGACGTTTTTCAACACCCTGCACAATGTTCCACAGTCCTTTTGCAACCAACACATGTCGCATCATATAAGCCCATAACGGGTAGTTGGTATCATCCAACTTATCCTCAACAGCCAACATACGGAATACATCACTGCTTTCAGCCATGGCCGGTGACTAAAATACCTTGATGCAAAAAATTGACTGTATCTCAAAAAGTTGCACAGAATTGCCTAGACGAATTCTGCTAGACATGTAGCAGACTTCGAGACGCTTATACTAGCAAACAGAAACTCGCATATACCTTTGGCACAAAAAGATGAAATAGCCTACACAAGCACTGCGATAGTGCGTTCGGAGGCCGAAATGAGCTCAGATCGCGACTTTGGCACCACAGAGCGAAGCCATTTTGATCTCTGAAACACCCTGAGTATGCTCACCAAATTTCATGCGATTTTGAGACTACAAACGGAGGAGTGTCGACGGTGCCCTAGATGAAGTGACAACCTACTCTGATACCAATTGTTGGAGTTAGACGTCTACGAAAGCACGCGAACAGCACAAGGAAGAAGAAGAAGCTTGGAGCACAACACACAATACTAAATGTATTACTAGAGAATGTACAAAGATAAGTAGCCCATTAGGGCAATAGGCGTATATACATGCCGGGGAAAAAACCTCCTAAAGAGGAAAAAAAGTGCCCCGGCGGTCCTAGAGTGTTCACACACATCACTACCTAAATATATCAACAAACATGTCATGTTATCTTTTAAGATTTCTTTAAATATGGGAAAAAATAAAGAAAATAGGCCTCTTTTCAATTTTCTTTTGAGCAACTATTTTAAAAGCTACCTGAGATTCCTATTTTTGTCCACCAAGAACAATTCAATGGGACATTTGAATGAAAATGCAAACAAAAAACACTATATCTTTAAAAATATCATCCTAGAATGTCTTATGTTTTCTCATAAGGGCTTGAAAACCCTATCTCGTCTATAGAGGTCCTTATAATAAACTATAAGAGTAACTTTCAAAATCTTTTCCAATAAACTCAAATGGATCAGATTGTACTAATGTTTTATCATCCAATATTTCTAAATATTAAAGAAACCATATTTATCTTATGTAACTTAATAGATAAAACCTATTACTTAAGCAATATAGGAATCTACAATAGTTTCCTTCCTTTTAGCTCTAGAAATTAAAAAAATACATAAATCACCCGTCCATAAAGTTGAATGTACATATTCCAAAGAGAGAATTGAAAAGACATGTTCATTTAGAAATTAATGCAAGGTGGAAATCCTAAATCAAGTTCAAGAGTGAAGGTTCATGCTAAAACATTAAAAGAAATATAAAAAGAAAATTGATTATGTCAATTCCCAAGGCAAGGATGATTTAAATAACAAATTCCCATTATTTCATGAAGAGATACAAACGGATAGCCATGTATAATATAATGTCTCATAAAAACATGGACTCATACTAACAATTGATCACAATGTAGCTCAATAGTTATCAAATTATTATCCTCATTTGGATGGGACTCCTCATTGTCTTTCTCCTTCTTGAACTCTTCCTCAAGCTCTAGATCTCTAGGTTCATTCAGTAATGGTGACATAATCTCCCTTGAAATAGCCTAGAATATTTTTGTATTATTTATATCTTTCCTTTTAAACTCATGATCCTTGTTAAGGCACTCATTTAGTCCATGTAAATGCATTTTTATGAAGTTGAAATGGGCATCATCCTTCTCCAAAGATGTTTAATTGCAAAACACATCATAGAGCACGCAAGTTTAGTAATTAAGGGAAGAAAGATTCTTAGAAATAAATAATAAATAGTAACTCCTTAGGATCATCACATTAGCTATGCCAAAACAAAAATCCATTATCCACATGATAGATTTATGTGTCTTATGGTAGGGGTTGATAAGTATTTTGTCTTCTACCACATGCCTAAGCTTCTTGCTAACAATATGGTTTTGTAATTGTTGTGGGCCTTCTAGCTTCACTAGCTAGTAGTGGTGGGGATGAGCTTTAATTGTTAATAAAATTATGTTACCATATTAAAATGTATGAAGATATGCGTCCTAGAAGCTATGGAACTCAACAAAAAGAACTTGGAGAAGAAATCAGCCCACAACCATATCCAAATGACAAGAAATATGCACTTAGAGCATGCAAAAAAAACATGCACATGGTAGGCATGGAGTTGGGAAACTACAAGAACATCACGAGACCTCCAAGAGAAGAAGGAGAGGGAAGAAGATAGCCCAAGAAGAAAAATGCATTGAAATTCACTCCCTTGGATTCAAAAAGTTTGTTAGAATTAGGGTTTTTATCGTTTGGACTTTTGGACTTCGCCCTTTTCAAAAAAATCACTTAAAAAATAATGATAATCCTTAATTAAACATCAAAATGGGTCCTAAAACACTCATATGAAATATAGAGGGTCGAGGGAGTACTCCATAGGCTCAAGGAACTTGGTCTTTACAAAATTGGGGTAAAAACCCATTATACCTCTTTTTATATGCAAACATTACATGAAACATGATTCACACTAGGTCTAATGTGGCAATAGTTGCTTATTGATCCTCTTCCTTTATTCCTTACCTTGTCCCAAGATATATTGCATTCACTTAAAGGTCAAATTGAAAAAAAAATGGTGGGATCTTTCTACTCATCAAGCTTTATTTCAGATCATCATGGCTTTTCCTTCTTCACTACTGCTTGTACTAACAACTCTTCCCTCCCTAAGCTCTTTACTCCATGATTTTCAATATCAAAATCAGTTGGATTCTTCATGTGCAACCTTATTCCTATGGTAATGATTGCATGCCAAGGGACATGGCACTAAGGTGTGTGGAAAGTACACTTGGTACCTTACAAAAAACTTCATATTATTTATCCTAGAATCTTGTGTAAAATGATCCCGTGAAATTCTACAACTGGTGGATAGCTAAATATTGGCAATAGTTGTAGTAACCTAAGAGACAAGATATATGAAATAAAAACGTTATGGATCTATGCCATAGGGGAAGCTATCTTGCAATATCTAGGGGGAGGAATTGAAGTTATAAGTGTTTAAACATATTCCAATGGTTTCCAAAATCTTTATTAACATTCACAAGTAGGACATCATTCTAGATGTACTCCATTGCTCCGTTGGTCTTAAAGCAACATTTCCTCTAGGTAGGGCTTCTAGCAATGAGATCTTTCTTTGTAAGAGCCTCATATCGTACTTCGATGAGAGGTTTGATCCCATCTAGATCTACACTTACCTTTTTTAATTCTTTCCATTGATTTTGTATAAATTCAACTATTTTCTCTTAGAGGTTGCCAACTATAGGAGCCTCATGCTCCTCTTGCATTATAGGATCTCATACTAGTGCATTACCCACTAACATATGCTCATCTTCTTGCTCATTGTCTAACTCCTATTGTCGGACTTCCACGGCATATCCTTAGTCTAGAAAAACATCTAGCAGGGTGACAATTGAAGGGGTATCTAGCTATGTTTATGTTTGTACTACCAAAGTAGCTTTTACTATTTCTAAATCTTATCTTTAATTAGTTACTTGAGCCTTTAGTTCTTCATTATTGTTTATAAGTGGCCTCTATGCTTTATGCCTATTCCCCACTTGTGATGCACAATGGGGCATCATCTTCAAGTAGTGCCCTTCTTTTATGATCTCGACCCCTTGAAACCTTATTCAAATCCTCTTGAGCTTTCAATCGCTCTCTTCTAAGTATTTGTAAACTCTTTTCTTTGGAATTAATTACTTCTTAGTTCCTCCAAGGCTTTTGTTGGAGTTTGAGGCCTACGGATGCACACGAACAACACAAGGAACAAGGAGAAGCTTGGAGCACAACACATCACTAAATGAATTACCAAGTGAATTTACAAAGATATGTAACATGTTAGGGTTATAAGCATATATACAAGCTGGGGGGGAACCTCCCAAAGAGGGAAAAATTGCCCCCATGGTCCTAAGTGTGTTCACGCACATCACTACCAAAATATATCAACAAATCCCCCTTGGAGTGATGTGGTGAACAAGGCTAGCACTCATGTATAAGAAAATGGCAAGATATGTAGAAAGAGCTCAATCAACAAAAGGAAGTATGCCCAAAGCTTTTCAAAAAGCTTCAAACTTTTGATAGAGCCTTTGTGAAAAGGTATGCAATGTTATCTTGTTTGGGCACATACACCAAATTGATCTCCCTAGTAGAGAACCTCTCCCTCACATAATGATAGTGCACCTCAATGTGCTTTGTGCAAGCATGGAACACAGGGTTCCTCACAACTTCCAATACACTCTCACTGTTAGTGAAGATGGTGGTGGTAGAAGACTCACCAACACCCAAATCAGCTAAAAGGTGTCTAAGCCACACACACTCAACAATCGTTGTGATAGCTGCCCTATACTCATCCTCACAACTAAAAGTGGCCACAATAGGTTGCTTCTTGCTCAACCAAGATATGCATTAGCTACCAAGCATGAAGCAAAAACCACTAGTGGACACATGTGTCATAAGAACCATCTCAGTTAGAGTCAAAAAAAGCATGTAAATCTGGTAGTAATGATCCTCCCTTGGGATAAAACAATCCAAGTATCTGGCTACCACTCAAGTAGAAAAAGATGTGCTTAATGGCCTACCAATGCTTGACACCTAGGCAATGCATAAAACTGCTCATGAGAGAAAGAGAGAGAGAGAGAGAGAGAAACCTCAATATTAGGCCTAGTTATGCATAAGTAGATCAAGCATCCAATAGCCTACTAAAATAGAACAACATCAAATGCATCTCGAGTATCATGAAGAATCAATCGTATTCCCTATTGATTAAATTTGTATGGTGTGAGGAATGTCAGAAAAATTTTGAGCTTTAAAGACTTGTTTGGCAACAAATCTTATTTTGAAAACTCCACAATGGGGTCTATTTTTCCATGTCCATGTGGATGCTTCCAATTTTTCTTTTAGCATGTGTATTATCACAACCTATTGCAGGAAATAAATTGGATGTTCCAATTTTGTATGCAAGTTTTTGTATGAAAATATAACTACAAGATTTGGATTACCAATTGCATTGTTACTAAATCTGATAAGTTCAAAATTTTGGAACAATTCCAAGTGGAAAAAATATGACGTAATTTCAAAGCTATCATAGGAAAAAGTCCTAGTTCATCGAAAACTAAGACTAGTAGACTCCATAGATGCTTAGTATAGAATCTTTTTTCTTTACAATAATGCATTTATACCCACTAAGTACTTTGGAACATCATTCCCAAAAGTCTGTACTGAAACAGATAGCTTGCATGTGCTAGAAATGTGAAGAAACCTTCTATTTTTGGAATGCTCGTGCTTAGTATTTTGCTAAGAGCTCACAACCAAGTATGAATTGACCAAAGAGCTTTTTCACAAATCTAATTCAAGTGTATAGATAACTAACACAAGTTATTTCATGAATTTAGAGGCACTATACACTGAGCAATGAGTTTAACAACTCAGGGGGGTCATCGCAACATTTCAAGAATAAGATGATGTGTAGACATAATCAACTGCATCAATTCATATCTCAAGATTGGTTGAGCCAAAGATAGTGAAACTATGTATATATAATAGACACTTCATTCTAACTATTTCAAGTTAACGTGCATCAAACTATTAAGTACACATAGAGAAAACACTTCTGCAAAATCACTGAAATGATGAAGATGTAACAGAGAACAGTAGACTAAAATGATCTTGAAGAAAGGTATCAAATTATGTATGATAATGAACATATGATACAAGGGAAGTGTAGTGGACTGCTCATAAATATGTTGAGCTCAAGATATGCTCAATGGTGTAGCTCAATAGCTCTTTGTAATGGCACTCTAGCCCCGCTACTAAACTACCTCCATTCATACTCATCTCTTTAGTTTTGAGTTTTGAATTTCCCTCACCTAAAAGTGTTCCTACACTTTAGGGGTGATTGAAATGATTCTTCCTACCACATGAGTCATGGGTTCAGCTTCCTAAATTCATGAGATTCTTCTCTTTCTTCGTGATTATATTTTATCCATGGTGAACACAATTAAGTGTATAAGTAGGAGTTCATATGTGTGAAGAGATGGATAGGTATGTGCTTGAAGATGAAGAGGTGTTGCAAAATCCTTGATCTACACCAGCCAAATGAGCTCCAAGAGTATGTGGTGGGCCCTTTTGGCTTGCCAATGGATGTATTAGACACCCTATGTACCTTGGAAGATCACTCTCAGAAAGATAGATCAAAATAGATAAGTTTGAATTAGCTCAGAGGTGAAGAACTTGCTATTTTGGTTCATACACCTCTCCAGTGTTTTGCATAATTCTCTGAGCACAGTAGCATTTAGCTTAATTCCTTTTGGTGAAGTCTATTTAACTTAAAGAGCTAACTTTCAACAGTAATCTCATCAAAAATAATGAACCACACACTGAGAATGATGTTTAACAAGTGATTTTCATAGGCTTCTATAGTAATGAGACCAATGAGCAGAAAAATGAACATAACTCAAGATTTAAGAATCCAATGGTTATGAACCTTTGTATGCTTATACTAGACAGTATGCTGAATCCAATAAGCTTTAAATCATTGAATTTGAATAAGTACACACTGATAAACAGCTCTAACAAGATGAGTAAAAAAGTCGGGTACATGATAGAGAAGTGAAAATGAACAGATAGGGTTGACTTCAACTGAACATAACTAAAGATTGAAACACCCAAATGAAATGAAAATTGGTGTGCATATAGTAGACTTATAGAGCTAACTTTACCAAGTTAAATCACTAAAAATGATGAACCAAGCTCAGAGAAACCATCTCTGCAATCTGACTGAGAAAACTGAGAGATATGGTAGTGAGTAATACACTTCACAAGAACATGGAAATATGAACTCAAATGATCATGAAAATGAAAGTATATTGATCTTAAAACACAATGGACTTACTGATGCATATGTGTGCCTTGAAACCACACCTTGATTGTTGCGAACATTTGTTTTATGTAGGGTGAAGTTTCAAATTATGTAAATACCTTTGGCAAGTCTTCAAATACTTCAAGAAGGCTCATATTATTCATTAAATATAACCAAAATACCACGTGAGTTCTAGAACATGGTGAGTCAAATTAGTGAGTCACAAGGGAGCTGTAGTGGTGTCCTAGTGGAAGGTCGATGTGGCTAGTTCTCAAAGTCCATCAATACTTTGCTTATTTGAGCACTTGAGTCATGTAATATCTCCACCCAAGTGTCTACCAAGAATTTACATGTATTAGGAAGGTTTTAGATTAGTTCCCCATGCTATAAAAAGAGGAGAGAAGTCGTGATCGTTTGGGATGTCCAAGAGAGTCATATGTGTATCTCTACGCTATTGTAGTTTTGTATGCAGAGATTGCAGAGCTTGTATCTCCCTCATTATATATCCAAATTACATGTTTCATAGATCACTTGAAAGCTCTTACTGTCTACTTTCATACTCTCAATTTTCATAATAGTTGGATTTGTGACCTGAGAGCAGTACTCTCTGCAAGTAGTGTGTATTCTCGGGTTCACCCTCTGCTGAAGGTCTCCATTAAACCTCAAACTTGCAAAGGTCATATCTCCTTGTGTATTTATCCAAATTGAGTGTTCTTTGGCTCATTGGAAAGGTCTTGGTCTCTAGTATATGTGGTTAAAACAGTTTATAAAAATTATAATCCAGTAGAGAACACTAAGCTCTGCAAGCATGACAATTTTTTGTGATGGAGTTTGCAAGAAGGTCAACTTGTTCCTAGGGGGTTCCACCTACTTCGAGCTATATTTTGGAGGTCAATAAAATCCAACATTGGGTTCAGAGCAAGGAATTGAAGCTTGGAGAAGGTTATAATACCTTGATGAAGAATTTGAAGCTATTGGAGTAGCGATTCATCATCGACACTACACAAAGGTAGAAGGAGATAGCAAGGAAGCATCTCAAGCAACATCCAAGCAAAGAAAGGTGCATAAACTTTATTACAAAGGTAAATCTCATACTTCTTCTTATCACACATATCCAAAAGGAGGAAGTTTAGTATTTACACAATGGGTGATCAACATGCACAAATAGAGAAGCTTGATAAGAACAACTATCAAGCATGGCGATTTAGAATCACAGCATACTTGCAAGGTAGAGGATTATATGGTTTGATTGATGGAACGGATATCAAACCTATATTACCAGAGGATCCAAATCAGCAACAATTGAGGGAGTTTAGACTTTGGAATGAAAGAGACAAAAGGGTTATATTCATTTTATCACAAAATATTCAAGATTCAATGGTAGGACACATACAAGATCTAGACACAAGTAGAGATGTTTGGCTTGCATTGGAAAGGTTGTATGCTACAGGTACAAGAGCAAGGAATATTCAACTCAAAAATGAGTTGAATAACATAAAGAAAGATACAAGGACATCGGTCAATGATTACTTGTTGAAGGTTAAAGAGATTGTAGATCAACTAGGATCAATTCAAGCTCATGCGGAGGACGACGACTTGGTTGCACATACTCTCAACGGATTCAAGGATGATGAGAGATGGAAACCATTCATTACTTCAGTTTATGTTAGAGGAGAATTACCAGACTTTGATCAGCTTGTTGCTCTTATGGTCATGGAGGAGATGAACCTAAATGGCTCTACTTCAAATCAAAAAGGATCTCAAGGACAAGCTCTTTATGTAGGATCATCAAGAGGTGGAAACAGAGGAAGAAGAGGTTCAAATAGAGGTTGAGGAATAAGGAGACATGATCAAGGGACTTCAAGTGGCTTCTTCAACACAAGAGGAAGAGGAAGATCAAGCGCTAGAGGTACAAGAGGCAACTACAACTACAATCAAAGACAAAGGAGTGAAGATAACAACAATTGCTATATATGTTGAAGGTATGGACACTATGCCAAAGATTGTTATCAAAATGAAAATAATCAAGGTGGTAATCGAAGAGCACACTATTCAAGAAAAGGTAAACAACAAGGAAATTATGCAGTTGAAGGTAAAAGTGATGATTATGATTCTCTTCTTATGATGAATGTAGAAACTAAGGTGAATTGCAATAGTGATGTATGGTATGTAGATAGTGGTTGCTCTAACCATATGTCACATGATGCTTCATTGTTTTCTAATATGCATAATCCTTCATGTAAAGGTCATGTTGAAACAGGACATGATACAACACATAAGATTATGCAGGTTGGAGATGTTGTTATGCAGGATAAGAGCAAGACAAATTGCTTGAAGGATGTGCTTTATGTGCCAACGATCACTAAGAATTTGATGTCAGTTGGTCAAATGGTAGAAAAAGGTTTGCAAATAAGATTTAATCATGCAGGTTGCTTCATTGAGGATCCAAAGCAAAGGAGGTTAATTGCTAGAGGTCAAAAACAAGGTAGATTGTTTACATTCAAGGTAAACCCAAATCATACAAACTATTTCTCTTATGGTATGCATCGAATAGCAGAGCTTGATCTATGGCACAAAAGGATTGGACACATGAATGTACACAGGTTAAAGGAGCTATCAAAGAAGAGGATTGTTGAAGGATTACCTGATCTTACTAAGCAACATATGGTGCATCTTTGTGAAGCATGTCAAATGGGTAAGCAGAGTAGACAGCCTTTCAAGCATTCAAGCTATGTAAGCAGTGGATTGCTAGACCTTATACACACAGACATATGGGGTCCTACTAAAGAGGCATCCTTGGCTGGTAATAAGTACTATGTATCATTCATTGATGATCATAGTAGAATGGCATTTGTGTATTTCATTAAACATAAGAGTGAAGTCTTTGATTGTTTCAAAAATTTTAAATCATTTGTCGAGAAGCAAACAGGAAGATATGTTAAGAAGCTAAGATCCGATGGAGGGGGAGAGTATTTCTCTCAAGCTTTTATTGATTTTTTGTATGATGAAGGTATCAAAAGAGAAGTTACATGCAGGTATACTCCACAACAAAATGGAGTCGTAGAGAGAAGAAACAGAATCATAGCAGAAGCATCTAGAAGCATGCTAAATGATATGTGTTTGCCTAATTCTTTTTGGGTTGAAGCTGTTAGCACAAGTCTGTACATTATGAATAGAGTACCTACTGTTGGAGTTCATCATTTGACACCATACGAGGTATGGCATGGAAGGAAACCAAGTGTAAGTCATTTGAAAGTATTTGGTTGTGTATGTTATGTACATGTACCTAGTGAAGTGAGATCAAAACTTGATGTGAAATCAGAAAAGTGTATATTTATTGGTTATGCAGATACTCAAAGAGGATATAGATGTTATAATCCTCATACCAATAAGGTGGTTGTTTCAAGAGATGTAAATTTTGATGAATAACTTTCATGGTATTTAGATAAGAAAAGTTTGCAGGTCATAAATGGAGATGAAGAAGATACAGGTGAAGGAGATGAGTGCTCACCTCAGCCCAGAAGAAGTTTAAGTGATGAGAAAAGTGGATTGGATGAAGAAAGAGAGCTACCTTTCAATGGAAGATTAAGGCAAGAGTCACCACCGTGTAAAAAGTAAAGGTAAACTCAAACTTGTTGAAGTTAATGATGAAGGAGAGGAAATTAGTGATGTATGTGAGTATGGAGAATCATCAAAAGTTCCTAATAAGAAAGGAAGAGCATCTACATTGGAGGTAAGAAGAACTTCAAGAGTGAGTAAGCAACCTCAAAGGTATACCTATGAATCTTTCATGAATACTCATTATGCTTTTATGACAAAAGTTGAGCAAGAAAATGAACCCACATGTTATGATGAGGCAAAAGGAGATGAAAAGTGGGAGAAAGCAATGAGAGAAGAAATGGAAGCACTACAGGATAACAAGACTTGGAATTTAGTTCCAAAGACACCAAAACAAAAGGTAATTGGTTGCAAGTGGGTTTTTAAGATTAAAAGAAATAGTGATGGTAGTGTGTCAAGATATAAGGCTAGACTTGTAGCAAAAGGATATAATCAAACTCAAGGATTGGACTATGAGGAAACATTTAGTCCAGTAGAAAACATGGCAACGGTGAGAACTTTGTTGGCTTTAGCTGCAAGTAAAAGGTGGAATATATATCAAATTGATATAAAGAATGCCTATCTTAATGGTGAGTTAAATGAAGAAGTGTATATGTCACAACCAGATGGTTATGTGGATGCAAAATGTCATAATCATGTATGCAGGTTAAAGAAGGCATTGTATGGTCTTAAACAGGCACCAAGGGCATGGAATGCAAGGCTGGTAAAGTATCTTATGCTGCAAGGATACACAGCGAGTCATGCTGATCGTTCACTATATGTAAAACATGTAGATGACATGTGTGTCTATGTATGCATTTATGTGGATGACTTGTTGATTACAGGGAATGATGCAAAAGCAATTGAAGAGATAAAAGGTAATTTGGGAAAGGAATTTAAAATTTCAGATCTTGGTTTGGTTAGATACTTTCTTGGGATTGAAATTGTGTATGGCGATGAAGGTATGTGGTTGATACAGAGAAAGTATATATGTGATATGCTGAAAAGGTTTGGTATGCAGGAATGTAAATTTGTTTCTACTCCAATGGAATGTAATGTAAAGTTGAGTGCAAAGGAAGGTGATGAGTTGCAAGATATGAATGCATATAGATCCATGGTAGGATCTTTGATTTATGCAACAAAAACTAGACCTGATATATGCTATGCAGTGGGAGTATTGTCACAGTTTATGCATGAACCTAGAGTACCTCATATGCATGCAGCAAAAAGAGTGCTTAGGTATTTGAAAGGTACCATGAACGAAGGATTATTTTATAGTCATGATGCTGATCTAACTCTTAGAGTCTTTAGTGATGCAGATTGGGCTAGAAGCAAAGATGACAGAAGATCCACAAGTGGATATGTGGTAATAGCAAGAAACAAGACATTAACATGGAGTTCAAAGAAACAGCCTACAGTTGCTCTATCTTCTACAGAGGCTGAGTATAGAGGTTTAGCATTGGCTACTACTGAGCTTATGTGGTTTAAAAAGTTGTTTCATGACTTGAATGTGCAGGTTGATGTACCACTGATTTATGGGGATAACTTGATCAGCATTCATATGACCTCAAATCCTATTGTTCATGCTAGAACAAAGCATATAGAGGTTCACTATCATTATGTTCGAGAGAAGGCCATAAACAATGAAGTACAAGTTTCTTTTGTGGGAACAAAGGATCAAGTTGCAGATATCTTCACCAAATCCTTGGATGGACCAAAGCTTCAAAGATTCAACTATATTCTTGGCATGAAGGAAATACCCTTTGAAACTTGAGGGGGAGAATGTTGCGAACATTTGTTTTATGTAGGGTACAAGTTTCAAATTATGTATATACCTTTGGGAAGTCTTCAAATACTTCAAGAAGGCTCATATTATTCATTAAATATAGCCAAAATACCACGTGAGTTCTAGAACATGGTGAGTCAAATTAGTGAGTCACAAGGGAGCTTCAGAGGTGTCCTAGTGGAAGGTCGATGTGGCTAGTTCTCAAAGTCCATCAATACTTTGCTTATTTGAGCACTTGAGTCATGTAATATCTCCACCGAAGTGTCTACCACAAATTTAGATGTATTAGGAAGGTTTTAGATTAGTTCCCCATGCTATAAAAAGAGGAGAGAAGTCGTGATCTTTTGGGATGTCCAAGAGAGTCATATGTGTATCTCTACGCTACTGTAGTTTTGTATGCAGAGATTGCAGAGCTTGTATCTCCCTAATTATATATCCAAATTACATGTTTGATAGCTCATTTGAAAGATCTCACTGTCTACTTTCATACTGTCAATTTTCATAATCATTGGATTTGTGACCTGAGAGCAGTACTCTCTGCAATTAGTGTGTATTCTCGGGTTCACCCCCTGCTGAAGGTCTCCATTAACCCTCAAACTTGCAGAGGTCATATCTCCTTGTGTGTTTATCCAAATTGAGTGTTATTTGGCTCATTGGAAAGCTCTTGGTCTCTAGTATATGTAGTTAAAATATTTTTAAAAAATTCCAATCCACTAGAGAACAGTAAGCTCTGCAAGCATGATTGGTTTTCTGTGATGGAGTTTGTGAGAGGGTCAACTTGTTCCTAGGGGGTTCCACCTACTTCCAACTATATTTTGGAGGTCAATAAAATCCAACAGATATGGCGTAAAGCTCAGGTCTTTGAGGTCTTCTCTGAGGTCTCTCTAACCACGACTAAAGCTGCCATCTATTTATAGTTGAGCTTGGGAGGCTAACTTCCCTCAATCACTCTCCAACCATTAATGATTGATTTGATTCTCTATCTACCACAAATCATGAATTCGTGGCTCCTCTTTCCCTTTTTGATCAGGTGGACTCAACCACTTAAGATTCTTTTACTTTTACATTAAGTAAAGTCTTCAAAAGTTACAAGAGGTAGTTCACAAGTGAACTTTACATAGTCTTCATTTTAAAGCTTCTTCTATGACTTTGTGGGACTCAAGCCAATACTTAGGCTTGTCATAGACTTGCTCCAACAATATGTGATCCCCTATGTGAGGTACATAAATCAATATGTAGTCCCGAATATTTAGCCAAGTACTTAGGCTTGCTAAATGTACCAATAGCTCTCCCTCAATCCTACAATTCTTGAGTCTTCAATCCTTCATAACTTCTTGCAAAGCAATCATTGATTTGAACCTATTCAATTTGTTTCCATCCAATGCCTTTGTCATCATATATGCACATTTTTTATGGGTGGATACATATTGTGAAGAGATGGATAGGTATGTGCTTGAAGATGAAGAGGTGTTGCAAAATCCTTGACCTACACTAGCCAAATGAACTCTAGGAGTATATGGTGGGACCTTTTAGCTTTACAATGAATGTATTAGACACCCTATGTACCTTGGAAGATCATTCTCAAAAAGATAGATCAAAACAGATAAGTTGGAGTTAGCTCAGAGGTGAAGAACTTGCTATTTTGGTTCATACACCTGTCCAGTGTTTTGCATAATTCTCTGAGCACATCACCAATTAGCTTAATTCCTCTTGGGGAAGTCTAGTTAACTTACGGAGCTAACTTTAAAGAGTAATCTCATCAAAAATAATGAACCACACACTGAGAAAGATGTTTAACAAGTGATGACATCATCCCGATTTTCACGGGCTGCTATAGTAATGAGACCAGTGAGCAAACAAATGAACATAACTCCCGATTTAAGAATCCAATGATTATGAAAATTTGTATGCTTATACTAGACAGTATGATGAATCCAACAAGCTTTAAGTCATTGAATTTGGATAAGTACACACTGCGAACTAGCTCTGACAAGATGAGTAAAAACGTCGGGTACCTGACAGAGAAGTGAAAATGAATAGACAGGGTTGACTTCAACTGAACATAACTGAATATTGAAACACCCAAACTAGACTTATAGATCTAACTTTATCAAGTTAAATCATTGAAAATGAAGCACCAAGCTCAGAGAAACCATCTCTGCAATCTAACTGAGAAAACTGAGAGATATGGTAGTGAGTAGTACACTTCACAAAAACATGGAAATATGAACTCAAATGATCATGGAAATGAAAGTATATTGCTTGTACAATACAATGGACTTACTGATACATATGTGTGCCTTAGAATCACACCTTGATATGGCATAAAGCTCAGCTCTTGGAGGTCTTCACATAGATCTCTCTAACCACGACTAAAACTGCCATCTATTTATAGTTGAGTTTGGGAGGCTAACTTCCCTCAATCACTCTCCAATCAATCAGTGATTGATTTGATTCTCTATCTACCACAAATCATGAATTTGTGGCTCCTCTTTCCCTTTTTTATCAAGTGGACTCAACCACTTAAGATTCTTTCACTTTTACATTAAGTAAAGTCTTCAAAAGTTACAAGAGGTAGTTCACAAGTGAACTTTACATTGTCTTCATTTTAAGGATTCTTCTATGATTTTCTGGGAGTCACGCCAATACTTAGGCTTGTCATAGACTTACTCCAATAGCTCCCCCTCAAGCCAAGTATGCTTGAGGTCTTCAATCTTCCAAGATTACCTGTAAACCAATCATAGCCTTGAATTTGAAAAGCTTTGTACCATCCAATGCTTTGGTTAGAATATCTGCACATTGTTGATGAGTGGACACATATGATATTTGAATCTCTTTGCTTAGAACCTTCTCTCGTACATAGTGATAATGAACTTCAATATGTTTAGTCCTTGCATGAAAAATAGGATTAGCAGCCAAATGAATAGAACTCATATTGTCACCATAAATAGTTGGAGTTCCAAACTCCAATCCAAGATCTTTGAATAATGTCTTCATCCACATAGCTTCTTGTGTAGCTATGGCAAGACCTCTATATTCAGCTTCAGTAGAAGAGAGAGCAACTCTGGGTTGCTTCTTGGATGACCATGAAATAAGCTTTGAACCTGCAAAGGTAAGATAACCTGAAGTGCTCCTTCTATCTTCTTTGAAGCCAGCCCAATCTGCATCAGAAAATAGCTTCAAACCTAAATCAGATACATAAGGATAATAAAGTCCTTCATTTATGGTTCCTTTAAGATACTCGAGAATCCTTTTGGCAGCATCCATATGTGATTTCCTTGGTGTGTGCATAAATTGACTTAGCACACTCACACTATAACATATATCTACTCTTGTCAATGTGGCATAGTTGAGACTACCCACTACACTTTGATATGATGTGATGTCCTCTATGAGTTCACCTTCATGTGAGCTCAATTTGTGATTGACCTCCATTGGAGTACTTGCAATCTTACAATCTTGCATCTTGAATTTTGCCAACATGTCCTTAATGTACTTTCTTTGAGTGAGAAACAAACCATGATCTTTGTAGACAACTTCCAAGCCTAGGAAGTAGGTAAGTGAACCCAAATCACTTATCTTGAACTCTTCTCTCATCTGATCTTTGATCTTCTTCATACCATCTGCATCATTTCCTGTCAATATAATATCATCTATATATACACATAAGTAGATGACCTCAGAGTTACTCTTTTTGATAAAGAGTGAAGGATCTGCCTTGCTTGGTTGAAAGCCTTTGTCCTGCAAGAATGAAACAAGCCTGAAATTCCAAGCTCTTGGAGCTTGCTTGAGATCATACAATGCTTTGTTAAGTTTACACACATAATCAGGATAAACTTGATTCTCAAAACCAGGTGATTGTGCCATGTATACCTCTTCTGTTATCCAACCATTCAAGAATGCATTCTTTACATCTAGTTGAAGTATCTTCCAATTCTTGGAAGAGGCAATACTAAGCAAAACCCTAATAGTAGGCATCTTTGCCATAGGAGAGAAGGTCTCCTCATAATCAATTCCCTGAGTTTGTGCAAAGCCTTTTGCTACAAGCCTTGCCTTATACCTGTTAATGGAACCATCAGAATTCTTCTTGAGTTTATAGACCCATCTTGAGCCTATTACCTTCATGGATGAAGTCTTGGGCACCAAATCCCAAGTGTTGTTTTCTTCAAGTGCTTCAATCTCTTCCTTCATTGCATGCTTCCATTCTGATTTTGCTTTGGCCTCTTCAAAGGATGATGGCTCCTCTTGGTTTATATCCTGTGCTATGTAGATAGAATGTTTAGTTACTAATGAGGTGTCAAACCCATACCTTTCTGGTTTTTTCTTTTCCCTCATATATCTTCTTAGGCCATGATGTGATGATTCTGCCTCATGTCCAAGTTCCTACAATTTTGCTTTACCTTTAGACTTCCATGCTTTGATCTTTTCCATCTGAGATTCTTCATCATCCTCTAAGGTGTCTTGTTCTTTAATCTTCGGTTGTTCTCTACCAAGCTTTAGAAAATCTTCTTCAAGATCATACGGTAAATTGACCTTCTTGCATGAATCTTCATACCATGAATTGTTCTCATCAAAAGCTACATCTCTGCTTACCAAGAATCCTTTGTTGGTAGGGTTGTATAACATGTAGCCCTTTTGATTGTTGTCATATCCAATAAATACACACCTTTCTGCCTTTGGATCCATCTTGCCTCTAACCTGTGAAGGAACATGAGCAAAAGCAATACATCCAAAAATTTTACAATGATCTAAGCTTGTTCTTCTTCCATTCCAAGCCTCATATGGAGTCATCCCATCAAGGGATTTTGAAGGCAACCTGTTAATCAAGTAAGTGGTTGTAGATACAGCCTCAGCCCATAGATAATTAGGCAAATGCTTTTCATTTAACATGGACCTAGCAGCTTCAACAATTGTCCTATTCCTCCTTTCTGCCACTCCATTTTGCTCAGGAGTGTACCTTGTAGTTACCTCTCTTTTGATTCCTCTTTCTTGAAGAAAAGAATCAAACTCATGGGAGAAGTATTATCCCCCTCCATCTGACCTTAGCCTTTTTAGTGATTTACCTGTTTGATTCTCCACAAGAGCCAAATATCTTTTGAAGCATGAAAAAAGTTCATCTTTGTGTTTCATAAAGAATAGGATAGTCCATCTGCTGCAATCATCAATAAAGGAGACATAATACCTTGATCCAGATATTGAAGCTTCCTTGGTAGGTCCCCATATATCTGTATGAACCAACTCCAAGAGATCTCCATGCATATAACCTTTCTTCATGAATGGGAACCTGTGAGACTTTCCAAATTGACATGCACTACACTTATAAATCATGTGTTGTTTTGACAAGTTAGGAAGTCCAAGTACACTTTGGTCCCTACAAATTTGCTTTAATGACCTTTCACCAATATGTGCTAACCTTTTGTGCCATACTTCCAATTCTGTGAGTGTATGACTAACATAATTAAAGAGATCAATGTTTTTAGTGTCTTGTAATTCAAATGTGAACAATCTACCTGTCTTTTCACCTTTTGCAATTCTTTTGAATCCTTGACTTGAATCTTCAACAAATGCTCCTGCTTTTGTGAACCTGACTTGCAACCCTTTCTCTACTATCTGCCCAACACTTATCAAATTCTTTGTAATGGTAGGGACATAGAGTACCTTACTGAGTAGGTTGATGTTTCTATCAGGTGCTTTGACCTTGCCTATTTTCTCCACAGGATGTCTTGTGTCATCTCCTATTTGTACCTCATGCTTTTTTTCTTTGATTCTAATACACAAAGAAAGATGTTAGGAAGAGTGTTTGAGTTGAGATTTAAATTTTCTATGCGTTGAGAAATTTATTTTTGGCCAATAAGAATATTCATTTACGTTTGCGCTCCATATACCTTGCTTGAATGTGATGAACTCGATCAAACTCATCAATGTGATGATCACATTGATGATTCTGATTGAGTTCTTGTATATAAATTCTTGTGAATGTGATGGAATTTTAATTTTTATTACTCCTCATAATTTTGCTCCTATTCTTGGTCTTCAGTGCTTGCATCTTTGATAGGTGATATGATTCTTTCTTGTTCTCTTTCCTCATTCTCTTCCACACTTCTATTTGGCTCTCCAAGCTTCTTTCTTGCTTCTTACTTCCAACGTGAGCTTTGCTCTTTCTTCTTGCAATGTTTCTCTTTCTTCCTCCAATTTCTCACTCAAAGCATTGAAACCTCATGATGTTGCATGTACACTGATTGTTTCTCAAGATCCTTTGCATCTTTAATTTCTTCTTTTTACTTTTGTAACTCTTTATTTAACTCATATACTTCTTCATTAGATGTCTCTTCTTTATAATCTTGTATCATCAAGGATCCTTCTCCCATGAACTTGATGTATCTCATAATTGTCCTTCTTCAATGCCTAATTTGAACTCTAATGTATTTTATTCATAAACTCCATTTTCTTTACATTTTCATCTAGCTTCTTGATCATATCGAGTTTTGTTTCACATCCCCAACAACATACCAACTTTAATTTTAAACTATAATGTTTTGGAATCCTACTTGTGCCATAGCTCTATGGATTTTTTTATGCTTTCGCATTCTACTTGCATCAACTCTTGGACACTTTTATAGTCACTGACTACTTTATTTGATTTTATGAACACTTCACGTGACAAGCTAGAAAAAACATATTCCTACTAGATGGTCTAAATTTTTTCACTTTGGCTGATAGCTAATCATATATTGTTTTGAGCTTCTTAGGTGCTTTCTTCATTCTCACCACTTCCTACTATTTAGTCAAGTCAGTTTCATGGATAAAAACTATCTTTGCATCTTCATCTTCATCATTTGATACTTTTGCAATCATGTCTACTTCTTCTTCATCATCCTCAAAAAAACTCTAAGATGTCCTTCCATTGTTTGTAGCTTCATGGTACTATCCTTCTAGATACTCTTCATCATCATCCATCTTGCCTTTTTCTTCATCCTCGTCTTCTTCTTCATGCTCTGAAGCTGCATTGTTCTCATCTTCTTTATATTTTTGTTCATCCTATTTATCATCCTGCTTTTTATCATGATCATCTTCCTCATGTCCTTCATCAACTTTTTCTTTTTGTTCCATTTCTTGACTTTGCTAGGTGCTCTTCTTGCTTGGAGAATTTGGCTCTAAAAAATCCAAACATAAGAAAGATTGTACATCACTTTCATCTTCTTTATGATGATCAATTTCCTATGGAAGGGTTCTTAGCAAATCTTGATTCTCTTCATAATCATATTCTTCTTCTTGCTCTTCTAGCTCAGGTTCTATCCTTTGAATCAATAGTGATCCTCTAGCAACACTAGTATCAATGTTCTTAGCTTCTTGCTTTTGATCTTTCTTCAACTTCTTTTTCTTGTTCTTTTCAAAAACCTTCTTCTGAGTTTTTGGTTCTTTGGCTTTCTCACCACTACAACAACTATAGTTATCTTTTCCAATGGACTATGGGATTCTTTAAAGAATTCCAATAATATAGCATCTTTTTGTATAAATACAACCACAATCTCAGCTTCCGTCATTTAATCATGCTAATTTTCATAGTGTTCTGTTTATTCTTTAGCCCAATCTATAGCTTTATGAGAGAATTTTTCTAACATTCTCTAATACTATGCATGATAAAATGATCTTTTATTATTGTTCTACATCAGATGAATATACACATTTTCCTTCATCCTTTATGATGGATGAGACTCAATATTTGCCTAATTTTTCTTCCATTCCTTCTTCTACTCATCCTTTCTGGCTTCAATTGCCCTCCTAAATTACAAGTCTTTTGATTGGAATTTTGACTCCTACCATTAATTTTCTCCAAACTTTGAATGATGGTGCTAGCTATAATTTATTCTCAACTCCCATAACATGACATATGATTTTTGACAAAAACTAGTCCCCATTCATAAACTTCTTTGAATTCAAACGCTTAGCTACTTCTTTAAAATGTTCATGATCGTATAATGAAATATCCACTAGCCCCAATGGCTTTGTTTTATGTTTTTTGTTCACTTACCAAAGTAGTTGTCTTTGGGGCAAAGTGTACCTTGGTAATGGAAGTATAAGAATTACATAACCATTATGATTGCAAATTCATCATTAGGATTATTCTTAAAGTCAATAAACTTTGTAAGTCCTACAAAATATTGAGCATATTTCTTTCCAATTCCCTTCTACATGACTAACTTGCAAATGAAATAATGCTCAAGATTGGATCGTTCATCTTCTTCCAATGTGCTCATAACCTATTCACATTTTTTTTAATTCAATGAAATATATAGGTTCTTCCAATAACATGTACAGATTTTCTTTCATTAGACAATAAGCATGATGCAAAAGTGTAGGAATCTAGAAGTGATTCAAAAGAAGAACAAGATGAGAAAGAAAGAGATTACAAAATCTAGAAATCTAGAGGGAAGGCAAAGATGCAAGAATGTGGAGAATGTTCCAAACATACTCCTAGAAAATCAATAAGGCAAAGAAGACAACCTAAAAGGTATGGTTATGACTCAACATTTGTAACTAAACATACCATGTATTTGGCCAAAGATTCAACTTCAAAAGAACCCTCTACCTATGAAAAAGCCAAAGGTAATCCTAATTGGGAGAAATCCATGAAAGAATAAATAGAAGCTCTAAAAGTGATGGAAACATGGGATTTGGTTCGTATGCAAACCAACACAAAGGTAATAGGCTACAGATGGGTGTAAAAACTGAAAAGGAATTTAGATGGCTCTATTTGCAAGTATAAATCCAAATTGGTTGCAAAAGGATGTGTTCAAACACATGACATAGGCTATGAAGAAACTTTCTCACCTCTGGCCAAGGTGATCACCATCAGAACCTTGCTAAGTATTGCAGTTGCAATGAATTGGAAGCTACTTCAACTTGATGTGAACAATGCTTTCCTCAATGGATAGATCGGTGAGGAGGTATATATGTCACAACCCCCACTGTATCAAAACTTAAGAAAGGACTATATGGTCTAAACAAGCTCCTATAGCTTGGAACTAAATATTAGTAACCTACTTATAGGATCAAAGATTCAAACCAAGTAATGCAGACCCATCGTTATTCATGAAAAGGATTTGTGATGAAGTTATCTATTTATGTGTCTATGTAGATGATGTAATTATGACATGTGATGATATGATTGAAATAGAAAGAGTCAAGAAACACATGCAAGAAGCTATCTGGTTGAAGGAGTTATATAAAGATTTGGGACTAGTGAGCTCCAAACCTCACATTTTAGGAGACAACTTGAGTTCAATGCATCTAGTAGCTAATCCTATATACCATGCAAGAACCAAATATATAGAGGTTCAATAACATTTTAATAGGTAGAAATCTCTTATCAAACAAAATTGATGTGCCATTTGTTCCAATAGATAAGCAAGTGACAAATATCATGTGTCACCAAAGCTCTAGATGGAGTGAAGTTTTGCAGGTTCAAAGTAATTGTAGGTATACAAATCATTTCTTATTGAAAATTCAAGCATGCTTTAGCTTGAGGGGGAGATCTTAGAACAGCAATATTTCACCATGCTTGAAGGAGAACCCACCATGGATAAACCAAGAACATTTCTGGCAATGAACCTTTGCCTTGTGGGTATTCAAAGGACCTCACACACATCCTTTTTTAAACTCACATGATTATTCATGTATCATACTTTTTAATCTTTATTGGAGGATGTAATTAAAATTCCTAGATACACAAAACAAATAGTTGAAATCTCCGACCAACTGAATCAAATTTGGGTGTTTGGAGTAATGTAATATCGTAAGGAGGTTTTGAGAAGAATATATAAACACTCCATGTACTTTTATTTAGAGGTAGAAATGAATACAATCAGATTTGATCTACATTTACTCACTGCCTTTTTTTTCTCTATGTCATCATCTTCAAAGTCAGTAGATTTGCAAAGCTTCATTCTCCCTACTCAAAAGTCCAAAACTCTTGATTAAGGATTCATTCGAAATTTATTAGTTTGATTTGTTGGAGTTTATTGATCTCCAAAGTACAGCTAGAAGTAGGTGAAACCCAACAGGACCTAGTTGACTTTTTCACAAACTTGTATGCACAGACCAATTTTCTTGCAGAGCAAATTGCTCTTTACTCACTTGGAATTTTCCAAAACTGTTTCACACACATAAACTAGACTCTAAGAGCTTTCCAAAAAGATATAGAACACCTCAAATGGATAAATACACAATGAGCTATGACCTCTGCAATATGCAGCTTTAATGGAGACCTTGAAACAGAGATGAACCTGAGGACACACATCACTTGCAGAGACTACTGCTCTTAACTCACAACTCCAATGACTTTGAAACTTTCCAGAATACAAGTAGACTTAAAGAGCTTTCTAACAAGCCAAAGAACACATGATTTGGATACATACACAAGGAGATATGACCTCTGCAAGTTTGAGGTTTAATGGAGACCTTCAGCAGGGATAAAAAACAGAGAACACACACTACTTGCAGAGAGTATTGCTCTCAGCTCACAAATCCAATGATTATGAAAATTTACAGGAAGAAAGTAGACAGTAAGAGCTTTCCAATGAGCTATCAAACATGTAATTTGGATATATAATGAGGGAGCAACAAGCTCTGCAATCTCTGCATACAAAACTACAGCAGTGTAGAGATACACATATGACTCTCTTGGACATCCCACAAGATCACGACTTTTCTCCTCTTTTTATAGCATGGGAAACTAATCTAAAACCTTCCTAATACATCTAAATTCGTGGTAGACACTTGGATGGAGGTATTACATGACTCAAGTGCTCAAATAAGCAAAGTATTGATGGACTTTGAGAACTAGCCACATCGACCTTCCACTAGGACACCACTGAAGCTCCCTTGTGACTCACTAATTTGACTCACCATGTTCTAGAACTCACGTGGTATTTTTGCTACATTTTATGAATAATATGAGCCTTCTTGAAGTATTTGAAGACTTCCCAAAGGTATTTACATAATTTGAAACTTGTACCCTACATAAAACAAATGTTCGCAACATTCTCCCCCTCAAGTTTCAAAGGGTATTTCCTTCATGCCAAGAATATAGTTGAATCTTTGAAGCTTTGGTCCATCCAAGGATTTGGTGAAGATATCTGCAACTTGATCCTTTGTTCCAACAAAAGAAACCTGCACTTCATTGTTCATGGCCTTCTCTCGAACATAATGATAGTGAACCTCTATATGCTTTGTTCTAGCATGAAAAATAGGATTTGAGGTCATATGAATGCTGCTCAAGTTATCCCCATATATCAGTGGTACATCAACCTGCACATTCAAGTCATGAAACAACTTTTTAAACCACATAACCTCAGTAGTAGCCAATGCTAAACCTCTATACTCAGCCTCTGTAGAAGATAAAGCAACTGTAGGCTGTTTCTTTGAACTCCATGTTAATGTCTTGTTTCCTGCTATTACCACATATCCACTTGTGGATCTTCTGTCATCTTTGCTTCCAGCCCAATCTGCATCACTAAAGACTTTAAGAGTTAGATCAGCATCATGACTATAAAATAATCCTTCGTTCATGGTACCTTTCAAATACCTAAGCACTCTTTTTGCTGCATGCATATGAGGTACTCTAGGTTCATGCATAAACTGTGACAATACTCCCACTGCATAACATATATCAGGTCTAGTTTTTGTTGCATAAATCAAAGATCCTACCATGGATCTATATACATTCATATCATGCAACTCATCACCTTCCTTTGCGCTTAGCTTTACATTACATTCCATTGGAGTAGAAACAAATTTACATTCCTGCATACCAAACCTTTTCAGCATATCACATATATACTTTCTTTGTATCAACCACATACCTTCATCGCTATACACAATTTCAATCCCAAGAAAGTATCTGAGCAAACCAAGATCTGAAATTTTAAATTCCTTTCCCAAATTACCTTTTATCTCATCAATTGCTTTTGCATCATTCCCTGTAATCAACAAGTCATCCACATAAATGCATACATAGACACACATGCCATCTACATGTTTTACATAAAGTGAAGGATCAGCATGACTCGCTGTGTATCCTTGCAGCATAAGATACTTTACCAACCTTGCATTCCATGCCCTTGGTGCCTGCTTAAGACCATACAATGCCTTCTTTAACCTGCATACATGATTAGGACAATTTGCATCCACATAACCATCTGGTTGTGACATATACACTTCTTCATTTAACTCACCATTAAGAAAGGCATTCTTTATATCGAGTTGATATATATTCCACCTTTTACTTGCAGCTAAAGCCAACAAAGTTCTCACCGTTGCCATATTTGCTACTGGACTAAATGTTTCCTCATAGTCCACACCTTGAGTTTGATTATATCCTTTTGCTACAAGTCTAGCCTTATATCTAGACACACTACCATCACTATTTCTTTTAATCTTAAAAACCCACTTGCAACCAATTACCTTTTGCTTTGGTGTGTACTTGGAACTAAATTCCAAGTCTTGTTATCCTGTAGTGCTTCCATTTCTTCTCTCATTGCTTTCTCCCACTTTTCATCTCCTTTGGCCTCATCATAACATGTGGGTTCATTTTCCTGCTCAACTTTTGTCATAAAAGCATAATGAGTATTCATGAAATATTCATAAGTATACCTTTGAGGTTGCTTACTTACTCTTGAAGTTCTTCTTACCTCCAATGTAGATGCTCTTCCTTTCTTATTAGGAACCTTTGATGATTCTCCATACTCACATACATCACTAATTTCCTCTCCTTCATCATTAACTTCAACAAGTTGGAGTTTACCTTTACTTTTAACACTTGGAGGTGACTCTTGCCTTAATCTTCCATTGAAAGGTGATCCTCTTTCTTCATCTAAACCACTCCTTTCATCATTTAAACTTCCTGATGGCTGAACTATGCATTCATCTCCTTCAACCACACCTTCTTCATTTTCATCCATGACCTGCAAACAATTCTTATCTGCATACCATGAAAGTGATTCATCAAAGTTTACATCTCTTGACACAACAACCTTATTGGTATGAGGATTATAGCATCTATATCCTCTTTGAGTATCTGCATAACCAATAAATATACATTTTTCTGATTTCGCATCAAGTTTAGATCTCACCTCACTAGGTACATGTACATAACATACACAGCCAAATACTTTCAAATGACTTACACTTGGTTTCCTTCCATGCCATACCTCATATGGTGTCAAATGATGAACTCCAGCAGTCGGAACTCTATTCATAATGTAAACACTTGTGCTAACAGCTTCAGCCCAAAAATAATTAGGCAAACACATATCATTAAGCATGCTTCTAGATGCTTCTGCTATGATTCTGTTTCTTCTTTCTGCGACTCCATTTTGTTGTGGAGTATACCTGCATGTAACTTCTCTTTTGATACCTTCATCATACAAAAAATCAGTAAAAGCTTGAGAGAAATACTCTCCTCCTCCATCGGATCTTAGCTTCTTAATATACCTTCCTGTTTGCTTTTCGACATATGATTTGAACTTCTTGAAACAATCAAAGACCTCACTCTTATGTTTAATAAAATACACAAATGTCATTCTACTATGATCGTCAATGAATGATACATAGTACTTATTACCAACCAAGGATGCCTCTTTAGTAGGTCCCCACACATCTGTGTGTATGAGATCTAGCAAACCATCACTTACATAGCTTGAATGCTTGAAAGGTTGTCTACTATGCTTACCCATTTGACATGCTTCACAAAGATGCACCATATGTTGCTTAGTAAGATCAAGTAATCCTTCAACAATCCTCTTCTTTGATAGCTCCTTTAACCTGTGTACATTCATGTGTCCAATCCTTTTGTGCCATAGATCAAGCTCTGCTATTCGATGCATACCATAAGAGAAATAGTTTGTATGATTTGGGTTTACCTTGAATGTAAACAATCTACCTTGTTTTTTACCTCTAGCAATTAACCTCCTTTGCTTTGGATCCTCAATGAAGCAACCTGCATGATTAAATCTCACTTGTAGACCTTTTTCTACCATTTGACCAACCGACATCAAATTCTTAGTGATCGTTGGCACATAAAGTACATCCTTCAAGCAATTTGTCTTGCTCTTATCCTGCATAACAACATCTCCAACCTGCAAAATCTTATGTGTTGTATCATCTCCTGTTTCAACATGACCTTTGCATGACGGATTATGCATATTAGAAAACCATGAAGCATCATGAGACATGTGATTAGAACAACCACTATCTACATACCATACATCGCTATTGCAATTCATCTTAGTTTCTACATTCATCATAAGAAGAGAATCATAATCATCACTTTTACCTTCAACTGCATAATTTCCTTGTTGTTTACCTCTTCTTGAATAGCCTCCTCTTCGATTACCACCTTGATTATTTTCATTTTGATAACAATCTTTGGCATAGTGTCCATACCTTCCACATATATAGCAATTGTTCTTATTATCTTCACTCCTTTGTCTTTGGTTGTAGTTGTAGTAGCCTCTCGTACCTCTAGCGCTTGATCTTCCTCTTCCTCTTGTGTTGAAGAAGCCACTTGAAGTCCTTTGATCATCGCTCCTTCTTCCTCGACCTCTATTTGAACCTCTTCCACCTCTGTTTCCACCTCTTGATGATCCTACATAAAGAGCTTGTCCTTGAGATCCTTTTTGATTTGAAGTAGAACCATTTAGATTCATCTCCTCCGTGACCATAAGGGCAATAAGTTGATCAAAATCTGGTAATTCTCCTCTGACATAAACTGAAGTAATGAAGGGTTTCCATCTCTCATCATCTTTGAGTCCGTTGAGAGTATGTGCAACCAAGTCGTCGTCCTCCACATGAGCTTGAATTGATCCTAGTTGATCTGCAATCTCTTTAACTTTCAATATGTAATCATTGACCGATGTCCTTGTATCTTTCTTTATGTTATTCAACTCATTTTTGAGTTGAATCTTCCTTGCTCTTGTACCTGTAGCATACAACCTTTCCAATGCAAGCCAAACATCTCTACTTGTGTCTAGATCTTGTATGTGTCCTACCATTGAATCTTGAATATTTTGTGATAAAATGAATATAACCCTTTTGTCTCTCTCATTCCAAAGTCTAAACTCCCTCAATTGTTGCTGATTTGGGTCCTCTGGTAATGTGGGTTTGATATCTGTGCCGTCAATCAAACCATACAAGCCTCTACCTTGCAAGTATGCTGTGATTCTAAACTTCCATGCTTGATAATTGGTCTTATCAAGCTTCTCTATTTGTGCATGTTGGTCTCCCATAATACAAATGCTAAGCTTCCTCCTTTAAGCCTCCTTTCCAATGTGTGTGATGAGAAGAAATATAATATTTACCTTGTAAATGAGGTATGTGCACCTTTCTTTGCTTGGATGTTGCTTCAGATGCCTCCTTGCAATCTTCTTCTACCTTTGTGTAGTGTTGATGATGAACTGCTTCCTTGATAGCTTCAAATTCTTCGTCAAGGTATGATAACCTTCTCCAAGCCTCCAAGTACTTGCTCTGATACCAATGTTGGAGTTTATTGATCTCCAAAGTACAGCTAGAAGTAGGTGAAACCCAACAGGACCTAGTTGACTTTTTCACAAACTTGTATGCACAGACCAATTTTCTTGCAGAGCAAATTGCTCTTTACTCACTTGGAATTTTCCAAAACTGTTTCACACACATAAACTAGACTCTAAGAGCTTTCCAAAAAGATATAGAACACCTCAAATGGATAAATACACAATGAGCTATGACCTCTGCAATATGCAGCTTTAATGGAGACCTTGAAACAGAGATGAACCTGAGGACACACATCACTTGCAGAGACTACTGCTCTTAACTCACAACTCCAATGACTTTGAAACTTTCCAGAATACAAGTAGACTTAAAGAGCTTTCTAACAAGCCAAAGAACACATGATTTGGATACATACACAAGGAGATATGACCTCTGCAAGTTTGAGGTTTAATGGAGACCTTCAGCAGGGATAAAAAACAGAGAACACACACTACTTGCAGAGAGTATTGCTCTCAGCTCACAAATCCAATGATTATGAAAATTTACAGGAAGAAAGTAGACAGTAAGAGCTTTCCAATGAGCTATCAAACATGTAATTTGGATATATAATGAGGGAGCAACAAGCTCTGCAATCTCTGCATACAAAACTACAGCAGTGTAGAGATACACATATGACTCTCTTGGACATCCCACAAGATCACGACTTTTCTCCTCTTTTTATAGCATGGGAAACTAATCTAAAACCTTCCTAATACATCTAAATTCGTGGTAGACACTTGGATGGAGGTATTACATGACTCAAGTGCTCAAATAAGCAAAGTATTGATGGACTTTGAGAACTAGCCACATCGACCTTCCACTAGGACACCACTGAAGCTCCCTTGTGACTCACTAATTTGACTCACCATGTTCTAGAACTCACGTGGTATTTTTGCTACATTTTATGAATAATATGAGCCTTCTTGAAGTATTTGAAGACTTCCCAAAGGTATTTACATAATTTGAAACTTGTACCCTACATAAAACAAATGTTCGCAACATGATTTACATTTTTCATAATCTTGTATCAGTTAGATTCTCCTACTATGTGTTAGAAAAAAATTACTGCCTCAAGGTCTATTGCTCTTACTCCTTGAAAAATTGAGGTAACCCCCTATTGATGTTAAGTTTATAATCAGACTATGTGTTGCTTATAATTCAAAATTTGGTTCAAAATAGAATCTTTACACTATTAGGCAACATCCTCTAAGAGTGATTTGAACAATTGTAGTCAGACTACGAGCATTGAGCATTCCAAGTTGAACTTTTTATCCATAAATAGAGAGTACTTCATAGTTGATTGATAGATAAATACTCTATTTTGCATCAGCTTGTTCATTGTTATTTTACAAAGGAAATAAGGTGTTTTATTGCACTACGTTAAAGCTCATAAGGTGAATCAAAGTCCCCAAGTGATAATAGGTAGGTTCTACACTGTTGGAGTTAGACGTTTGTGGGAGCACACGAACAGCACAAGGAAGAAGAAGAAGCTTGGAGCACAACACACAATATTGAATGTATTACCACTAGAATGTACAAAGATAAGTAGCCCATTGGGGCAATAGGCATATATAGAAGCTGGGGGAAAAAACCTCCTAAAGAGGGAAAAAAGTGCCCCAGTTTTCACACATATCACTACCTAAATATATCAACAAATCCCCCCTGGGAGTGATGCGGTGAACAAGGAGCTGGCACTCATGTATAAGGAAGTTCCAAGCTATGTGGAAATCACTCCACAAAAGGAAGTAAGCCCAAAGCTTTGCGGAAAGCTTCAAACTTCTCCCTAGGTAGAGCATTCGTGAAAAGGTCTGCAATGTTCTCCTGCGTGGGCACATATGCCAAGCTGATCTCCCCAGCAAAGAGCCTCTCCCTGACATAATGATAATGCACCTCAATGTGCTTAATGCGAGCATGGAACACAGGGTTCCTCGCAATTTCCAATGCTCTCTAACTATCGGTGAAGATGGTGGTGGTAGAAGACGGACCAACACCGAAATCAGCCATAAGGCATCTGAGCCACACACACTCAATAGTCATTGTGAAAGTTGCCCTATACTCAACCTCACAACTAGAAGTGGCCACAATAGGCTGCTTCTTGCTCAACCAAGATATGCATGAGCTACCAAGCATGAAGCAAAAACCACCACACACGAGTGTCATAGCAACGAGCCCAATAAGAGTCAATATAAGCATGCAAATCTTGCCAATGCTTGACTCCTGGGCAATGCATAAACCTGCTCATCTGTGAGATAGAAAATTGAATATCTGGCTGAGTAACACAAAAGTAAATCAGGCATCCAACAGCCTACTGATAGAGGACAACATCAAATGCATCTCCAGCATCATGAAGACTCAATCGTAAACATGTCTCCATAGGAGTGGCAATAGGCTTACAGTCTTCAAGGCCAAAATGTTGCAATAAAGTGTCAATATATTTTGTTTGACACAAATCCATTCCACCATCAACTTGCATAAACTGAATGCCCAAATAGTGATTCAAAAGCCCCAAATCAGACATCTCCAATGAGGCATGAAAATCAACCTTAAAATCAGCAATATGCTTCTCAATAGGACTAGTGAGCAGCATGTCATCAACATGGACAACAATGATCAAAAGCACATCATTAGAATGCTTAACATATAAGGCGCTTTCAGTTGGATTGTTCTCAAAACCATGTGCAATCAGATAGGCATGTATCTTCTCATATCAAGCATGTGGTGCTTGCTTTAAATCATATAATGCCTTCTTTAACCTGCACACCTGGTTTTCATGCCCTTTCTGCACAAAGCCACGGGGCTGAAAAACATACACTTCTTCATGCAAGTCACCATTCAAAAATGCAGTTTTAATGTCCAACTGATGTACATTCCAACCATGATGGGCTGCAAGTGCATAGATGCTCCAAACAGTAGTCATACAGCATGTAGGTGCAAAGGTCTCATCAGAATCAATGCCTATTTCTTCTGCATAACCCTTTGCAACAAGCCTAGCCTTATACATGTCAACTGTTACATCAGGTTTATGCTTCAACTTGTACACCCACTTTGTGCCAATGGCCTTCTTGCCAGGAGGCAAGTCACATAAATAACAAGTACCACTCTTCATTATAGCATCATATTTAGATTGCATTGCAGCCATCCAATGTTCAGAATTTTGTGCTTCATCAAACGAAACAGGTTCAGTCTCATCACAAAGACTAGAGGCAGCCATCGCATAGCAATCTGATGCAAAAGAGGCACTATGAGAGCCTGACCGAGTACGATATGACAGAGGTGCATCTAATTTTCTATCACGCAAAGTCTGCACCAGCCATTTTGGCACAGTTTTTGCCTGCTCAATATCAGCTCTCTCATCAACAAGTGTGTCATGTAAATCGGCATCAAAAATGGAATGATTTGCATCATCACATGAAACTTGCAAAGGCTGAGAAGTTGCCTCATTAGGACCAGCACTAGACTATCCACCTGTAAAAAGAGGCAGCAAAGTATCATACATGTCTTTGGAGCTAACAGATGTCTCCTTAGTACATGAAAGCAACAGCTGAATAGCATCTTCCACAAGAACCACATCACGGCTAACCAGAATGCGTTTAGTTTGTGGATGATACAGACGATATCCCTTACTTTTAGAACTGTACCCAACAAAAATACATTTTACTGCTTTATCATCCAATTTTTTGTGATGTTGTTCAAGCACTAATGCATATGCCAGACAACCAAAAACACGCAGATGAGCACCAGATGGCTTGCGATCATGCCAAGCCTCATATGGAGTGATAGACTGTAGTGCTTTAGTGGGACACCTGTTAAGTACATATGCTACATACATGACAGCCTCAAGCCAGAAACTATGTGGTAAAGCCTAACTCTTGACCATACACCTCGCCATCTCCATGAGTGAGCTGCAAATCCATTCTGTTGAGGTGTATACGACACTATTCACTGGTGTTTTATCCCACGTTCAACCAGAAATACATTAAAATCAAAAGACATATATCCCCCCCCCCGATCAGAATGGAGGGTGCCCATTTTACATGCTGACAGATTTTCAGCCAAAACCAAAAACTATTTGAAGCACATGAACACTTCGGACTTTGCCTTCAATGGATATATCCATGCATGCCTGGAAAAATCATTGATGGAAGTTACAAAGTAAAGATAATTTCCAAAAGAAGGTGTCTGCATAGGACCACAGACATCACTATGTACAAGCTGCAATTTCTGAGTAGCCCAAACTGAACCATCTTTTGGAAAGGAAGAACACTGCATTTTGCCCAAAATACAGACCTCACAAACATGTTTTTCGGGTGCCTCAAGTTTGGGCAAATAGGACACCATTTCAGATTTCTGCAGGCATAGCAAACTAGCAAAATTCAGATGACCAAAGTGTGCATGCCGAAGCTTTGCATTTGAAATAGCCTGAGAACCATGTATTCGACATGCCAAAACATTTACAGATCTTTCATAATCTATGAGCTTATATAGCCCATGACATAAAATGCCAGAAGCAATAATCACATAGCCATTTGACAGATCATGAACTGTACATCTCTCATCACTGAAAAAATTTCACAACCAAGCCAATCTTGGCTAATGCAGAAACTGATAACAGATTTTTCTTGATCCCTGGCACAAACAAAGCATCTGACAAAGTGAAAGAACTACCATCAGCAGTAGTCAAAATGATCTTACCAACTCCCATAACAGGATAAGAGGAGTTGTTGCCGCATGTAACAGTATTTCTTGCAGGGGCAGGCTTGAGTGAAGAGAAGAAACTGCGCTGCAAGGTAATATGTTTGGTCACCACACTGTCAAAGTACCAAACATCTGAGTCTATTGCAGACATGCACTGCTCATAAGAAGATGGGTCAAAAAACTACAAACAGTAGTAAACGCCCATTCTTCTTCCTGCACAAGATTAGAAGACTATGTTTTTGGTGTAGAGGCTTCTGTAACTACCATTCCAGCCTCTTTCTTCTTTGCCTCTTTAGCAGCCAGTTTTGGACAGTTCTTTATGATATGATCATTTCCTTTATAGTACTTGCAAAACAATTTCTGCTTTTCTAGTTTCTTTTCATCTTTTTCTTCCCTTTTTTATTGTGCAAAATTAGCAGATTTCTGCTTACTAGTTGAAGAGGTCCATTTTCCTTTGCCCTTCTGACTAGCCACGAAAGCTTGATCTGTAACACGCATAATTGACCTGTTCTGCCTGGACTGATCTTCCTACAACAGAACAGAGACTAGCTCCTCAAATGACAAGGCATTTGGATTGCCTTTCATCATCAGCCAAAGAGTAGAAGCAAAACTCTGATATGAATAAGGAAGACCATTCAAAACGATCTGCATAAGTGAGCTATCTGGTATATCCTCATCAGTAGAAATCAACTATTCGTTCAAGTCTTTGATCTTTGTTAGGAAACTATCCATAGACTCACCTTGATTCATGTGCTCACTCTCTAACTATTTTCAAGCATCCTTAGTTGTTCTGCAAGAGCGAATGTGAGGAATAATGGCACATTTGACAGACAAAGCTATCAATGCATGTGTCTGAGCATCTCTGCCATCCCAACGAATCTGCTCTACAGTAGGTGCGACAGAAACCGCAACACGAATAGGAATATGCAAAATATCATCATCTACGACACCTTCTGCATCAACTTCAGTGCCTGCAGTTGTAATAGTTGCAGGTGTGATGGGACAGTTTTCAACACCCTGCACAATGTTCCACAATCCTTTTGCAACCAATACATGTTGCATCATATAAGCCCATAACGAGTAGTTGGTATCATCCAACTTATCCTCAACAGCCAACATATGGAATACATCACTGCTTTCAACCATGGCCGGTCACTAAAGTACCTTGATGCAAAAAATTGACTGTATCTCAAAAAGTTGAACAGAACTGCCCTCAGGAATTCTGCTAGACTTGTAGCAGACTTCGAGATGCTTATAATGGCGAACCAAAATTGGTATATACCTTTGGCACAAAAATATGCATAGCCTGCACAAGCATTGCAATAGTGCAATCGGGGGCCAAAATGAGCTCAGATCACGATTTCGGCACCACCCTAAGTATGCTCACCAAATTTCATCCGATTTTGAGATTGCAACCAGAGAGGTGTCGACGATGCCCTAGATGAAGCGACGACCTGCTCAGATACCAATTGTTGGAGTTAGACGTCTATGGGAGCACGCGAACAGCACAAGGAAGAAGAAGAAGCTTGGAGCACAACACACAATACTGAATGTATTACCACTAGAATGTACAAAGATAAGTAGCCCCTTAGGGCAATAGCCATATATACAAGTCGGGGGAAAAAAAACCTCCTAAAGAGGGAAAAAAGTGCCCCGGTGGTCCTAGAGTGTTCATACACATCACTACCTAAATATATCAACATACACTAGATAGTTGAACCATACCTTATCACTCAAGGCACTACATTACTCCCATTCTCTTCCTTTCAAGTACTTTTAGTCAGTAACAAGGCTAGAAACTTGAGACGATATACTAATTTTTCCTCTAAATTAGTTATGTTTATTGAGTATTGAATTAGATATTGAGTTAAAGTGAAGTAGAGGTAGTTTGGGAGGTGGTGGATGTGAAGATGGAAGCCAGAATGTGAGGGGCACTGAGGCAATAGGAGAAGGCAAGGAAGGAAAAGTGATAGGGCTATGAGGTAGAGGAGAAGACAAAGAATTAAAGGATGCAATAGAATAGTAGAAGAGAGTGGGTGGAAGCTACTAAGGACACTTAAGGTATTGAAGGTGACAATAGTGGCACATGTGAAGTATGTGGATGTCATTAAGGTTGACGTTAAAGGGAGGGAGGAATAAGAAGAACCAAAGTGGAAATAGGATGGTTTGATGATGGAGGGGTTTGGGTGGTTGTTGCAGATATTGAACTAAGGGTGAAGTAATGAGGAGAGCAACACATCCAACACTGTTTTGTCCTCAAGAGAAGGGGAGGGGTTGAAAGGTCCTTGGCAAGAAGATTTATCTCCATAGTAGGTGCAACATTAGCAAGCACGTCTATTTATGGCTTCTTTGTAGAAAGGTATCATAGGAATCTTCCATCATCTTGGTTGGGATAGTATTGGGGCAAGATAAGGCCATTGTAGCAGCAAACTACACCAATTGCATTTAGCATGTGGCCATTTCTAGTGTTGTTAGCTTTTTCACTCACTTTGTGATGGTAATCAATAGGAAATGATGTAGTGGAAAATAACATGTAAAAGTGTCCGTTCTCTTATAGGCACTCTCAATGTTTAGTAAAGATCATGATCACTCTATCTGCATTCATGTGTAGAGAGGTAAACAAATATGCAACCCATTGAATTATTTTTTTGTTGCATAGTGGAGCATGGAGAAGGAGGTGCTTGATATCACGAAATGTGTATTCTTCAAAAAGAGGACTTCAACATAAAAGTTTTAGGGTAACACCCACTCATCAAGCTTTGATAATGGATATTTATTAGAGGACGCCTTCAGCTAAAGAAGACATTCTAGTTGATTGATCAAAATATTTCCATTAAGTCGTGCATCTCCCATAATAGGCAAGCCCATCCATATTAGGCAAGCCCACTGATTACAAGTAGATATTACTTGCACTTGATGATCTCAAATATACTCAATATTCCATCCATCATCATGTACCTTGAGCCAAGAAATTATGAGTAAAACTTATTCTATATTGGGGTGTAGTGGAATGTGAGACCAAAAAAATAAGAAACAAGCCATGAGGTCAGGAATAGCTCTCTGCTGGTGGCAAGTTGGGGGGAATGTTAATTATGGAAATTTGGAAATATATTAAGTTCCTTTTTGTAAAATAAAGGTGTAAATGTGAAGGTTTATATGAATCTTTTGGAATCCATGCAACTTTCTAGGAGGTTAGGAAGCCAAAAATGAGGAGGGTGTAGTTTGCTAGATGTGGAAAAGGGAATGTTGATGCAATCATGCAAGTCGGTTTTTAAAGGATGAATACCAGATACTATATATACTTTCAATGTCTTAATACAAAAATTATTCATCGATTTGATGGAATCACAATCTGGTGTAATTCCTCTACTCATTATGTTGTGAAGTAGTTTATGAAGATAACAGTACTACATGCATGGAGATGTCTAAGTTGTACTATGTTTCCTTTCCCTTCTATCAATGAAGATAATTCATGATATTGAGTCCCATTTTCCTTATTTACAAGTAAGCATTGTCAACAAACCAGTTATTTCCCCAATATGCACTCTTTACTGTAATGGAGTATTGCTAACTACATGGTAGATAGTAGTAAATTTTGATGATTGAGCAAATTGTGCGATATAGTATATTGGTTATGCTTGATTTTTCCCTATGTGCACCACGTTGACGGGGAAAAGAACTCAAACTCTCATGTAGTTGTTTATGGTGCTCTTGCTCCTATCTTTGTGGGATGGATTATTTTTTACTTCAGATTACTAGTAAGCCTAATTTAAGCCCCAACACCTTGGAAATCCTATTAAGTCTCTCAAGCCCTATCTGTAGGGTTTCACTATCGTATAGGTAAAATGTCTGGTCTTTAATACCCTATGCATGTCACAAAAAGTGCCATTACCATTCCAATTCATATAAAATACGAAATTGCAATGCAAAAATTTAATAGAAATCTTAGCCTAATATAAGAAACCCTATAGAGAAGGACTATTGAACGAGTCTGGATGGGAGGATACAACTTCTAATCACTCTAGAGAGTGGGATCTAGAGAAACCTTTAGCAGGGCAAATAAAAATCAAGGAAACCAAGACTAGGGGAGCAAGAAGGTACTTTCACTAGAGCCGACAGAACAAGATGGGACCCTGAACAATCCGAGGAGGGTTATCCATAAAATTATAGTTGAAGTTTGATCCATTCAAAAGCACCAATGGTAGCGGAAACCCCAAGGAATAACTCAAATGTAGGCATATCAAAATTTGGAGGGAAGAGGCATGAAGACCCCGATAGTCATGTGGGATGGTTCGAAACTAGATGCATAGCTAGTGGCTTTGATAATTTGGGCAATGGCATCAAGAAGGCTCATTTGGAAGCCACCTTTGAGGGAAAAGGCATGGAATGGTTTATGTAGTATGGTATCACATTAGATGGCCAAATTATGATGACTTGAAAAAAAAATAGCATGATTTAGGGTGGAGAATACCCCTGAAGATATATTGGAGTAGCTTCGAAGATTAGAAAAAACAACTTACTATTGAGGATGATGCAGAGAAGTTCACTAATTTATTAAATAGGTTGATTGCAAAACATTGTCCTTCCTAGGAATAGGCCAATGACCTTGTTAGCTCATGAAACGGTTGGTTTTTATGCACTAACATGTTACTATTTGGCAGAAAAATATGCTTGATTGCAGTTACTCGAAGAGTCAATCAGATGGTTGATGGGAGGTATTTGGGGACTACATGACGACTTCTTGGTCAGAGAGGACATACATGCACATCATGCATGTGCAGACTTGGAGATTCTATGAAAGGTTTTGGAGATGATGTCTATGCCAATGTACAGTTGTTTGTTCGTTCCAGAGAATTACCCTCAAGTGAGCGATCAGGGGACTACAAAAGTTGTTTGCCACTAGCATGATGGATCAGGTGTCAAGTCTTGGAGCTCTTTTAGTTGCATTTTTCAGGCGAAAAGCACCCTCGCAGAGCTATGATTGAGATGTGTTTGTGTGTATATTGAGGACTTGTGCGAGGAACAAAGATTTGAGCAGAGGCATTAGAATACATGATGATCTTCAACAACAAGGTTTAGTTGGAAAGTGCTCAGCTTCCCTCATTTCTATGTATGCAAGATGTGGTGTTACCTCCAAAGCACATGAATTACTTGATACTTACAAGTGGAGGATTGCATATTCTTGGATTGTTGTCATCACAGAATGCGCAGGATAGGGTCTTGGCATAGGGGCTTTAATCTATTTTGATATAATGCAGATTGCAGGCCTCTCCCCAGATTCAGTTACTTAAGATTGCGTAATTAAAGCTTGTGCAAGCACAAAATCAACACAAAAGGAAGAACAAATCTATCTTAAGGTTTTCTATCTTAAGGTTTCCAAGCAAGGCCTACTAGAGAAGGATTTTGTGCTTGGTACTACTGTAGTGGATATGTATGCAAGGTGCAATAAACAAAAGCACAAAAAGTGCTGCAGTCGCTTTCTCATCATAATGTCAGTTCTTGGAATGAACTTATTGGTGGATATTGCCAAGCGGGTCATATTGAACAAGCATTCAATTGTTTGGAACATATGAAAGCTGAGGGTCTCTCTCTCTCCAAACGTAGTAACATTTATATCCATTTTGAAAGCTTGTGGTGGCATGAAGTCATTAAGCATGGGTAAAAGAGTTCATCATGAGATTGCTTGATAGGGGCTTCTTGTGAATAATCCAAAGCTTTCTACCGCATTGATAAATATGTATGCTAACTGTGGTTCTTTGTCAAGAGCACAGCAAGTTCTTGAAGGGCTTAATTCTAGAAATGTTTTTCTTGGAATACATTGATTGGTGGGTTTGTGTGCATCACTCACCCTCGTGGATTGCATAAATTAAAGCATCTGCACATAGGTGACTATATGAATTTTATAGATTTTTCATTATCTATCATGGCAAAGTATTGTGGAAACCTTAAACACTTCTCGCTTCACAAGTGTGATCTAGTATCTGACAAGGGACTGTTTTAATTGTCAGAGGAAAAAAAATAAAATTGGCCACTTTTTGTTTTGTGTATAGAAAGGAGGAAGTCTTTTGTCTTTTGCTACACGAATTGTGTGGCAACAAAGATCCACCGGGTGGTTTTTATCTCCTGCTGCAGCATACATGGGTCTCTCTCGTTTTGTGCTGGCTGGTGGGAAGGAGGTGCGGAAAGGAGGGTTTCCTTGTTGCGCTCTGCTCAAGGAAGGGAGGGGATGACTGTTTTGGGAGAGGAGTGCTTTTGTGTTTTTTGCCCTGTCCAAGAAGAGAAATGGGAAGGTGTTGTCCTTGGAGAATGTTGTTGTCGCCCACTGAGGAAAGTGAGGACGTTTGGGGGCTCAGGTGAAAGGAATCATCCATTGGAGGAATACAATCTAGTGTCGTTGATGAAGACTATGGGGAAGAATTAAGGTGCATTCTTATTGAGAGCTCATTTTTAACTAAACAGGCTTTCGATTGTTGTTGGGTCTATCCTCAGGATAGGAGAAATGGTGGCAGTTTGTGAAGACGACCTCACTCTCAACTCCTTTTATTAAAATAGTTCCAAACTTTAATCATGGAATGTGGTTTTGTTACTTTATGGTCGTGTTTGAGCCCACTCTCTTGCGATCTCCTCAAGTTCTCTGAAGATTGATTGGAGACAAGTAGTACAATGTTCACCCCCCTGTGCTTACGTTTTTTCCCAACTGGATTCAATTCGAAAAGCACATGTAAATGGAGGAAAAGAAGCCCGTATGCGCTAAATTGTTATGTTATACGTTTTTATCATTTGTTCAACCTCAGTATTGCAGAACGTTATGGGTGGAAGTGAGAACGTTTGATAAGTGTCATTCCCTTCCCTTGAAATTCACATTTTGTCATGTGTCAATGCATCAGGTTGTTCCTCTTATTTTCTCTAACTCAACTTTTTGAGATAGGTCCATGGTCGAATAATTGCATGTATCATTAGACTCTGTTACAGATGTTCAGTATCAATGTGGAAATAATGTGTAAGATCGGTATAAAGTGCAAGGTCAATAGAGAGGTATATTCATGTCCAATCTCTTATGGAACAGAGAGGTAATCATAGTGATTGAACCAATGTTCTAGCTATTATTGAGATGAGAGGCACTTGATGTTATGCAAATTAGTTTATTTACTCTCATCCTATGAAAGTAGTAATGCAAATATAACCACCTATGAGCATCATTGGTGGAGAGTCGGTTGTGTGAATTCATACTCTATTAACTTCATGCCAGTAAGACTCTAAAATAATGAGAAGAGATAATGGACTGGTTGGCCCCATTACAAGGATTTGATCTTAGGACTTGGTTATTCAATAGCCCTTCCCAGTATTTATCATGACGTATATTTTGATCCTCCACGAGGTGAATGTACATTGCCCTCTCCATGCACGTATGTTTTTTCTTTCCTCTATGTGCTACACGAAACATCCACAAGTAGTTCTTTCCTGATTCGATTGAGGGATTTGGCTATAGATCAAAAAGAGGATGAGTTCACATATCTTTGGAAGTTAAGGATGGTGGGAGAGGGACAATATCTGAAAACTTGGGCACATATAATTGCATAAAAGCCTTATTTCCCATAGGCTAGGAGCTAGATCATTTTGGTGCATTTGTCGAGAAGCATATGAGCTCAAGGAAGTATCAATCGAGAGATAACTGTAGTCTCTAGGTAATCCAAGTGGACCGATTCCGAGGGGTTTGAGCAAAATAAAAGCTTGTATAATCATCTTTCTCTTGGGCATTAGGACTCATCAGACCTATTTTGTTGAGGGTTGAAGCATCCCCTAAGAAGCATAGTAGCTAGCTATGATCAATTGGTTGATGTAATAGCATCTAAGGGATTAATTAATGTGGCATTAAGGTCGAAAAGACAATAATGTAGAAGTATCAACAAGAAGTACCACACACAATTGAAAATAAGAACCAAATTGGAAAATGATGCATTAGAAGGAAGAGGTTGATGAGGGACTCCTTTCATAGTTATTAATGGTAAGAATGTACAAGGCGGCTTGAGCAAAAAATAGAGCTTGAAGAAAGAATTCCAAAGAGGAGGACAAGGGGCAGATATGTGCTTGATTAAACAAGCAAGATTGAGGAGAACAAGCAAAGAATAAGGGCCTCGATAAAATTCCAAAACTTCATTATTACAAAGAGTGATTTTCGTCACTACACTCACTCACTGTATATAACCATTTTCTATCTTTCCAACTTCATTTTGTACAATTCAAGGAGTCTTAGAGCTTGAGGAGTACAAGTAGAGCTTGTGTTTCAAATTTCATAATTTGTGGAGCTCTTTTTATTCCTCAAAATATCTTAGGATCCTATTTTTTAACTAGGTTAAACAATAGGTCTGAAACAAGCCAAAACTAGTAAAAATACTATAAGAAGAGCTAGAGAGCTCATTTTTCGATTGGCTAGTTCAAGATTGAGCTTATTCTTGAGCTTTCTATACTTTTCTTGAGTTCTTGAATAGAAGATTCCATTGTTCTATCATTTGTCTCACCTTGTGTGTGTGTGTGCATGTCATTGTGCTTCTCACTCACTCACTTATGCACTCCTATCACTCACGGTCTTCATACCATCCTCATGTCTCCATGGGTTGATATTTATGAGGTGGATCTTCACCATAGTGATACTTCCATTGTGCTACAGTGACACCAAATTTGGCATCATTGTCAGGTAGCATGATTCCAAGATGAGCATATGATGGTAAGATGTAGAGTATCAACAGTGGAATCATTGGTAAGAACGTAATTTTTCTATCTCCTTTATTTTTTCATCACCACCATCATCCCCACCATCTCCACTCTCCTCCTCCTTCCATCTCCATCAACCCCAAAAAAAATTAGTTTTAGGTCATATCCCCACCTTCCCCATTCATTCCCTCATTTCACTTGTGAGACAGAGTGAGAGATCATTTGTGTGCTTGTTGTTTTCATGTGCTTGTGAGTGTTTCTTGCAAGATTTAGCTTCAAAGGAAGCTCTAGTAGCATCATCATGTATGACATGCACTCTACACATGGCCCCAAATGACGCTCTCTGTTTATCACGACAGATAGAAAAATTCAATACTTTTTGTTTTGCATCATATGCACAATAGACACCTCCATATCACCATCCCAAAACACATTAGGGAAAAAATGAACCCTTCTTGGACCTTTTAGCTTAAGGAGTGATTAGTGATCCACAACTAGGAAGAGGGCAGTGGACACAGTCTAGCCTCTTAATCAAGTAGGCTAGGTATAGGCTTCCCTTGGTTTTGCTTGGTCAAAGATGTAAAAACGACCTTCATTTGGTGGTTTCTTGCACATTACTGGTTTGAGATCTTCTACGAGTGAACCATAGCCCTTAAATAGCCTCAAAGATCCAACACATATGCTTCAAGTGCAAAAGTCAAGGTGGGCTTCAATTTGGGCCCTTAGATTTCATGTGTATCTAAGGGATCCTATTCAAATTTGTAGAAGAGAGGGCATGCTCATTTTTGGCCCTTTGATTGCCTTGAAAATGAAGGTACTTGATGCCCCTTCATCATCAAAAGCACTTTGCATCTCATCCATTGGATTGGGATGAAATCTAATGGCACCAAGCCACCTGTAATAAAGTAACTCTATGATCTAAGGGCTTGACTAGTTCAAACAGATCTACAATCGGACACCATTTGGTCTTCCGTATGTATGACCAAAGATCTCAAGACTAGACTTACTAGAAGGTCATTTACTTTTGTAACCAAGTAACCTATATAGCCTAGTGGTTAAGACTCAAGGGTGTAAAGGATGAGGTCTTGGGTTCAATCCCCATGGGATACATGGGAAGATTATTTTTCCCAAAGAGCTTTATAACCTTCTAGAAGCATTCACTTGAGTTAACTCTGATTAACTGGGACACTTGGCACACATGCAATTACATGGCTAACACATGGATGGTTAGAATCTACCTGCCCAAGAAGGCAGACCCTTGGAGAGAGCTGTATATAGAGGCATAGGTTGGGAGGAGAGTCATTCATTTGTTAGCTAGTCATGTGGTTATGTTGTTGCATTGGTATCAGACCCAAATTATAGAGCTTCCCTTTCATCTTCTTCTTCCTAACATTTCATGAGTGGCGGCATCTTTTTGTTCACAAGTGTGTAGAGGTTCATCCTGATTTCCTCTCGACGGCATACCTCAAGCTAGAGGTTGCAAAAGAAGAAGTCTATATGCAAATGGTGGCATACAAGGCAACATCAAACAGAAGAGACATCTCTTCTATCCATGAGACCAAATGGCACTGGTGATCTTCTTTGATTTTGATTTTGATCATATCTTGGTATCCCAATGCTGTAGAAGCTCATAGAGCACAAGCAAAATGAGAGATCATCTACAAGCGGCGTGTTTGGGGCTTGAACTCGCAACATCAGGGACAAAGAATCTCTCCTCTATCCATGAGACCAAGCCATGAGCTTGGGGCTTGAACTCACAACATCAAGGACAAGGAATCTCTCCTCTATCCATGAGAGCAAGCCATGTTGATGGTCCTCTCTTCTTTTGGTTCTCATCATACATGTGACCTGCCATTGCAGAAGCTTGTAGATTACAAGAAAAATTGAAGAAGTGAGGTAGAAACAGAAAAGATTTGATCTCTCGACCTCTAGTAGAAGACGCTCATCTTAACCACTCCACCAAACATACTTCGAGATCATTTTTGAGTCGGCTTTTATATTGACGCATCTTAGATTGTGCAGAAGCTCTGATTATGAGAGATAAAATTAAAAAGAAGAACATCTTCAACCAGTGGGTAGGCCGGTATCGATCCCAGAACCTCCGTGATCTAATTGAAATGCCTCAACCACTAGAGTAACGAGATTTTGGTGATATTGTTTCCTGTATACTTTCTCTTGTTCTGATTCTCCATATTTTCTGCTAATCCCAAGCCAAGAACACTTGGATTTTTGCCTTTTTTTGAGTTTGTTGCTATCCCCAACCGAATGCGAGTGCATAGTTTGATGTTCCTTGGTGATCAAAGCCAAAGATATTTTCAAATCCAAGCTAAAGTCCTTGGAGATAAAGAAGGAGAAGCTACATCATTATTCTAGCACTCTCTACTAGAATCAAGTCCACATCAAAGCACAAATCAATCAGGGAAGTCTTGTGAATTTTGTGCATTGTATCTTTGATTTTATCACACACATCACTTACATTAGGGATTCTAAGTAAGTTTGTTAACCGACTGTGTGCAATGGAGGGAACTTTGAGCCATGCTGCACTGAGGACTAGTATTAGCGCTTCAATATATATTTCGCTTTCTATTTTAGTAACATCTTCACTCATAATTAGTCCATCTATAATGTCACGTGCATTGCATAGATCTATACGAATGATTTGAATTCCTAGTCATATGTATGATTCATCAAACGAAGATATTATGAAACTGTGAAACTTCATCAATCTTTTGATAGAATTCAAATTCACTATCGGGCTATTTTGGACTTACTCTAGAAGCCCAAGGATGTAGGTAGGGCTACTCTTGATAGCGACCTCACTGATGTCTTTTTTGTTGGAGAAGGATCCAAATATATCCATTTCCCAAGTAGACTTATTTTCCCTAACTAGTAGCTTGAGTCATCTCAATCTGATGGCTCCTACCGCTCCACTTTTTGCTAATACTTCGGGGCAAGTAGTAATTCAAAGTTGTCCAGTAGATCTTTCCTTAGGAAAAGATCTACATCCTCCTTACTTCTCAGGTGAAGATAAGGATATAGGAATAAGGATGTTGTTCTCACTAGGCCCTAAGGCTTACACGTGGTGGATGAGTCTCTCTAAGACTCATAAAAAACCTTCAACTTGGGTTGAGTTTACCCATCTCTTTAAAAAAGAGTTTCTCCCTGAGAATGAGAAGGAACATAACTAGGAGGTGTGGGATCAAATTCAACAAAAATCAAGACCATTATTAGTTTATATTTCAGAATACCGAGACATTATTCTGAAACTGAAAAACCTTGATGACTTCTATCGGCTTCATGGTTTTGTTCGAGGACTTAACTAGTAAATCTGTAATGAGGTTAAGAGACACGTGCCTAAATTGCTTGATGAAGCGATTAAGATTACACAAATTTATGAGGATAATTCCCGTTTGGATGTCCCGCAAGACAGTGGTTATTCCCAAAAAAATAACACTAAATGCAAGGGCAAAGGGCCAATATCATCTGAATGCATGTCTAAAAAACCTTGTATTTTTAGACATGTGCTTTCTCAAGAAGATCTTGTTAGAGCACAAAAGAAAAATTTGTGTTTTAAATGCCTCAAACCAGGACATCGTAGCAGGATAAAGGTAAGGGGAAACAACAAATACATCTGATACAGACCTTGAGTTTGGATGAAAATTCAAGTGCAAGGAAAGTTAAGATAATGCATTGTGATAGTACCCATAAATGCCAAGTTCCAAAAAACATGTCGCAAGCTCAAGAATTTTATCCACATTATTTGGTCAAGCTGCACGGGTCAGTCAAAAGTCACACCATCTGGATTATGGTGGATGATTTAGCCACATATAATTTTATAAATTATGCACTTGTTAAAAAATTAGCTCTTTCTCAAAGCCCTTCTCCTCATAGATATGTCGTCTCTATGATGCATGGGCAAGACACCCACATTTGGGATACTATGATTTCAAATTTGGAACTGGAAATCCAATATTTCAAGGATAAATTAGACTTCCAAATTATGAAAATGGAAAGGGTAGACTTGGTTCTAGGGAGAGAAAGGCTTTGGAGTCTTGGACCTTCATTTTATAGATGTTATTATACAAACACTTTGGAATTCCAGTGTGATGGGGTGTTGTATAAAATCAAGGATGAACACAATGTTCCAAGTACTCCTCTGATTTCACACATAGAATTTAAGAAACTTTTAAACAATGAAGCTAAGACCCAAGTTTTTCTGCTCCTTAGCACCTATGTAATTGATTCTAATAATACAAAGCAAGTTTCTTATATCTTGTCTTTTATTCCTTGCGAAGTGTATGTTAAATTTAATAAACTTATGCATGAGTTTAAAGATGTGTTCCCTAAGGAACTCCCCCATGCCTTGCCACTCTCTCGTGGAGACATTGATCATGCAATTGATATGTTTCTAGGAACCAAGCAAACATCTCAAAATCCCTACCACCTCCCCTATGTCCAAAATCTAGAAGTTGAGAAACAAATTAAAGATTGTCTAGATAAAGGATTTTTTCGACCAAGCTAGTCTCCTTGGGCTCCACCCATTCTTCTTGTATAAAAGAAAGATGGCACTTTGAGGTTGTGTGTTGATTATAGGGTGTTAAACAATCTGAAAATAAAGAATCAATAGAGAGAGCTATTCCAGCCATCTTCTTCTCTGTGTGTCTTGTTGCATTTGTGCTCCTTGTGTGTGCTTCTCATGTGTCTCTTGCACTTCTACACACACCCAACAGTGGTTTCAATTTTTCTCAAGTGCAAATCGGTTTTTCTCGCACTTCTACAATGAAGCTCCTTCTCAAGTTTTGGTTTTTCGCGTTGCGGCGTGCGCGCACTTTTAATAGTGCAAATCGACTTCGGAGCATAAAACTGTGAATTTTAGGAGCCAAGAAACATTTCCACTATGTGCGCTGGGGTTTTACCCCCATTTCAAAGCCATTCATGCAGTCAGAATCACCATCAGAGTGACAGTTTGTGAGCTGAAATTTCAGCACTCATTTCAGCTTTCATCGAAGTGAAGATTTTGTCACATTCTTGTTCTTTAGTGAAATGGCAAGCAGCAATGACTTGTTTGGCATGTTTCAAGCTGAAGATAAGCTTGATGGGACCAACTATCCGATGTTTTACATGATGAAGCATGTTCTTATTGCTAAACAACTTTGGAACATAGTGGCAGATGTAGATCAAAGACCCGCAGGTACTTCTACTTCACAGTCTACTGTCACAGATGGAGCTTCTTCTTCGAGTACAGTGGTTTCTCCTTCTCCACCTACTCAGGAGCAGCTTAGATGGGATGGAAAAGATGCTCAAGCTCATGCTTTGGTTGCGCTTTCAGTGAAGCATCATATAGTTCCACACATTCGGTCATGTTCTACATCGAGACAGGCATGGGACACTCTTGCTTCTTTGTATGCCATGCATAACGAAGCATGTGTTGCATACTTGAGGAAGCAACTTGAGGATGTATGTATGGGTGAAAATGAGTTGGTGGATGTGTATGTGACACGCATCAAAGACTTGAAAGAGCAATTGGCAAACATAGATGAGATTATTCTGGATGCATCACTCATTACATTATTGAAAGGATTACCGGAATCTTTTCACAGCTTTGCTACTACACTCCGTTTGGTTGCAAAAGGGAATCCTAATATGTATGCATTTGATGAGGTTGTGTCTCTTCTTTTGCAAGAAGAGCAATCTAGAGTGAACAGGAGTGGTTTGATTGAGGGAACGCAAGCACTTGCTATCTCACAAAAGGGGAAAAGCAAGTATGGTTCTGCTTTGGGTTCTTCAAAACCAAAGCCTCAAGCTTCCTCTTCCACTCATTCCTCTAATTATGGTGATTTTAAAAAATATTGCTGGAAGGTTGGTCATACTATTGATGAGTGTAGAAAGCTTGCTAAACGCAATGAAAAGACGAAGGAATCCGGCATGTCTATTGCTAAAAATTCAGCAAATGTAAAGAATGATGAAGCTAACATGGCTCAAGATTTTTGGGCATGTGTTGTTACATGTCATTATGATGCTTCTTTGCATTCTGAATGTATGGTTGTAAGTGAGGCTGATTCGGATTGGTTCTTTGATAGTGGTGCTTCAAAGCACATAACATCATGCAAAAGATTTTTTGCCTCTTTGAAAGATGCACCCAAAGGAGTACATGTGGTGTGTGCAAACAATGCGTCTTATTCTATCATTGGAGTAGGAGAAATTGAGCTTATGGCTGCAAATGGAGGTGTGATTCTCTTCAAAAATGCATTGTATGTGCCCAGTATAAAGAAGAACTTAATTTTAGTCCTGCTGATTGCCAAAGTTGGACTTCATGTACACTTTGTTGATGATAAGTGTATGGTTCATGATTTCAATAATGGTGATGTTATCGTGATGTCCGGTACATTCTGTAATGGTTTGTACCGCATGGATACATACAAGAGGGCTGGCTCAAATGCCTTGGTTGCTCATACTTCTTCCATGGCTGAAATGGAGCTTTGGCATGCTCGTTTTGGTCACTTGAACTTCAATAGTTTGCTTTACTTGCAAAAGAAGAACATGGTTATTGGTTTTTCTACACTTGAGTCCATTGAAAAGCATGCATGTGAAGGTTGCATTCTTGGAAAAATGCATCGTCCTTCTTTTCCAAAAGATAGTCATACACACACTACAAGAAAATTGCAGCTTTTTCATAGTGATGTATGTGGCCCCGTCAAGACTCCGTCTTTTGGGAAGCATGTATATTTTGTTACCTTCATTGATGATGCTACTCGCTATACATGGGTGTATCCTATGAAAGCAAAGAATGAGGTATTTTCTTGCTTCAAAGCATTTTTAGCTATGGCTGAAAATTTTTCTTCACAAAAGCTTTTGACTCTACGCACGGATCGTGGTGGCGAATACATGTCACATGAGTTTAATGCTTTTCTTTGTGAAAGAGGTATTTCACATCAATGTATTTTTTGCATTCGAGTAGAGGGAAAATCGAATTTTTAGCAAATACCACATCTCAATTCACAATAATTCTGTTCATCAATGGATGGTACAAATGATATCCCTTACTTTCAGCACTATAACCAACAAATATACATTTCTTTGCCTTTTCATCAAGTTTATGATGTTGTTGTGATGGCACAAGAGCATATGCCAAACAACCAAAAACACGCATATGACTAACCATAGGCTTATGACCATTCCAAGCCTCATAAGGAGTGATGAATCTCAATGCTTTTGTAGAGTAGCGATTCAACACATAATTTGCACACATGGTCGCTTCCTGATGCAGACTGGGGAGGATCAAAAGATGATAGGAGAAGTACATCTAGATATCTATCTTTTGCAGGTACAAAGGTCATTTCTTGGTCTTCCAAGAAACAACCTACTGTAGCACTCTCCTCAACTGAAGCTGAATACAAAGGATTGGCAAATGCAACTCAGGAAGCAATGTGGATCAAGACCCTATATACAGATTTTGGCACTCCATATATATTTGGAGATCATATGAGTTCATTGCATTTAGCTACTAACCCTATCTTTCATGCTAGGACTAAGCATATAGAAGTCCATTATCACTTTGTTAGAGAAAAGATTGCAAGCAAAGAGATACAATTGTCTTATGTGTCTACACAGATGCAATGTGCAGACATGATGACCAAATCACTTGATGGAAGCAAACTCAATAAGTTCAAATCAATTATTGGGTTGTAGGAGATACCTATGGAATGAAGACTCAAGCATCTTAGGCTTGAGGGGGAGCAGTTGGTACATTTGGCGAGCCTTGATGCTTGACCAAATATCAAAGGTTTACTACACAACTTAGGTGTGACTATCCATAAGTCATATGTGAACACCTCTTGTAAAATCCATGAGTTTAACTCAAGATAAATGTAAAAGGAAAGGTTTGAGAGAATATCGTGACTTTACAAGTTGTAATTCATACCAACTAAGTAGTTGGAATCAAATCAATTAGAATCCTAAAAGATAGGATCACCTTTTAGGTGGCAGATTCAAAATTCAAATTGAAGACACATCTATAAATGACCTTGACTTTTACTCGCAGTTATTAGAACTAGAAGGAGGACAAATTGAGCTTCAAGCTTGTGGGTACACTTAGCCCACACATGTATCTATTGTTGTCTGCTGCTAAGTGCTCATTTTCAATGAATTTGTTTTGAGGAGTTCTCTGTGAACACTTATTGAATCAATATGATTGAACTTGGGATATGTAGCTTAGACCTTCTAGTTCTCAGCTATCAATTTTCATATCATTTGATTCAGTACTTTATGAGATAAGTTCTCTGCAAGTCACCTATGTTTGCTCACTGTCATTTCTCATCATATATGCATCCTAAATTAGTGGAGTAACTCTCTATAGCAACTTAGGACTCTAGTTAGCTATATCTAAAAGCTCTCGAGTCAATTGCAATCAGTGAGTGAGCACTGAGTTACTGAGCAGGACCAAGTCCCAAAATAGCAAGTTTTTGGAAGTCTTCAATCTTGGAAGTAGTCTGTTTTGACATAACCATTTGAAGGTGATGCTCCAAAGTATTTTATGGATCAGAATGCATATTTGAGAAGCTAAAGGTGTCTACTAAGGTACTCTAAAGCTACATTGGCAGGTGTAGAGCAGGATTTGTGCAGCACCACCTCATTTTTGGAGTGTATCCAACCATCTCCTCACATTTTTGTGGGCCCCACCTTGCGGACTCAAAATGGAGGTCGAGATGGCACTCTAATTGTGAATCACACTTTCTCCATGCCTTCTCGCGTACTCTTCACCATCAGCCTTCTCCACTAGCTCTCTACAGCCATGCTGGCTCATTTACCATGTCACAAGGAAGGAGATAAGGAAGAGAGCTCACATACACTCACTCACAATCAAAGAGGAGCACACACACAAATTGAGGCAAGGAAGAGTGATCTTCTTCTTCTTCTTCTTCTTCTTCTTCTTCTTCTTCTTCTTCTTCTTCTTCTTCTTCTTCTTCTTCTTCTTCTTCTTCTTCTTCTTCTTCTTCTTCTTCTTCTTCTTCTTCTATTACATAAAAGGAATGTACAAGAATGACCTAAAACAACAATACAATTAGTGCAATATATAAAGAACAATACATAAGGAAAACCCTAATATCAGCAAATGAGTGAGTTGTCAAGAAAAAAATGTGCCATCACCCTCAGTAGATAAATCTAGTAAAGCTCAATGAATTATCCCTGACATATACTGGTGTGACCACTATACATGTCAAAGGAATGAGAAAATGATATGTGTCATCCTGGATCATTACATGTTGAGCTTAATATCTCAACAAAACTTATGTGCAGGTTCTTAGTTATGGATGAGTAGAGCAATCAGATTCAACATAATCTCTTTCAAAGGGAAAGGGAAAGTGGAATAGATTCCACTAGTAGAGCACTTTTCCTTAGATTAGGTTAGAGAGAGAGAGAGATTCACTTTCTCATGATACATGTCTAGATAGGGGTGGCACTCTTGTATCCAAGACAAGAGGTTTATCAGTTAATCATGATGGTTATATTGAGTCTCCCATGGAGACTTTAGAGAGAATTAGTTATATTTATTTCTAGTAATGGTCCTTGAATAGAGGAGATGATTTAATTACTAACATTAGTGAGACTGGAAGTAGATTTATGACTCTTTTCTTTAGGGTTTCTAGGAGGTTGGGATAGATCTAACCTATTAATGTAGGAAAATCTTAGTTACTCTTACATCATGACGATGATATGTGAGCATCAATTAGGAGGATGGGTAGTTATAAATTATTTGAACCTCAAAGGGATTACTTTTTGCATTCACATGTCAAAATACAAGGAAGAGAAATATTAGACTTTGCACGAGTGCCAATAAATGATCTTCCAATAGAACTTAGTCCAAAGACAATGGATGACAAACCAAAGACTTCTTGGTTAGTGGAATGTAGAGATTTCATTTTTACTACCAAGGAATTCTTATTTATGAGCTAGGATGATGGATTTGCATAGTTCACAAGGTAGTTTAGATTAAAATATTACTTGTGTCCAAAGGAAATAATGATTTCACTTAGAAAAACTATAGTGATGAACATGGTCTGGGAAATCACTAAACATAGCTATGTTAATATTTCCCTTATCTCAAGGGTATTTTCTTAGGTAGTATTTTATTTTAAGACTACTAGGGTGAGGATGAGAGCTGCATTGAAAAAATATCAAGAGAAACTAAAGATGTCTCAAAATGACCTTGAGGTGGCCAGGCTAGAGTAGAAAATTAATGCAAAGAAGAATCAAATTATGAGATGGCTTTGATACAAGCTGAAATGATGCAAGCAAATTTTCTTTGGTTTGTTAACAACAAGAGAATTTGGATTATAAGAAAGAAATCCAAAATCTGTTTGCAGTTTTGACCCATCTTCTCATGAGCAGTGTATGTCTATAGTAGACTCAAAAGTTTGGTACTTTGATAGTGGGGAAACCAAACATATTACTTTTCAGCGCAGTTTCTTCACTTCAATCGAGCTTGCCCCTACAGGGAATACTATTACATGCGCCAACAGCTCCTCTTATCCTATTACGAGAGTTGGTAAGATCATTCTAACTACTGTTGATGGTAGTTCTTTCACTTGTCGAATGCTTTATTTGTGCCCAGGATCAAAAAGAATATGTTATCAGTTTCGGCTTTAGGCAAGATTGTCTTGGTTGTGAAATTTGTTGATGACATGTGTACAGTTCATGATTTGTCAAATGGCGACGTGATTATTGCTTCTAGCATTTTATGTCGTGGGTTGTATAAGCTCATAGACTATGAAATATTTTTGAATGATTCAACATGTGCACAATAGATGATTCTCACGCTACGTCAAATGCAAAGCTTTGGCATGCACGCTTTGGTCATCTGAATTTGCTAGTTTGCTACGCTTGCAGAAATCTAAGATGGTGTCCTCTTTTCCCAAAATTGAAGCACCTGGTAAACATGTATGTGAAGGTTGTATTTTGGGAAAATTGCAGTGTTCCTCCTTCCCAAAAGATGATTCAGTTTGGCCTACTCAGAAATTACAGCTTGTTCATAGTGATGTATGTGGTCCTATGCAGACACCTTCTTTTAGGAACTATCTTTACTTCGTGACTTTCATTGATGATTTTTCTAGGCATGCATGGGTATATCCATTGAAGGCAAAGTCCAAAGTGTTTATGTGCTTCAAATAGTTTCTGGTTTTGGCTGAAAATCTGTCAACATGTAAAATAGACAGCCTCCATTCTAATCGAGGGGGAGAATATATGTCTTCTAACTTTAATGCATCTTTGGCTTAACATAGGATAAAACATCAATGTACAGTGCCATATACACCTCAACAGAATGGAGTTGCTAAATGGAAGAACATGTCACTCATGGACATGGCGAGGTGTATGCTGAAGAGTCAGGCTTTACCACATAGTTTCTTGCTTGAGGCTATTATGTGTGCAGCATATGTACCTAACAGGTGTCCCACTAAAGCGTTGCAGTCTATCACTCCATATGAGGCTTGGCATGGTCGCAAGCCATCTGTTGCTCATCAGCATATTTTTTGTTGTCTGGCATATGCATTAGTGCCTGAACAACATCGCAGAAAATTGGACGATAAAACAATAAAATGTATTTTTGTTGGATACAGTTCTGAAAGCAAAGGCTATCATCTGTATCATCCACAGACTAAACGCATTGTAGTTAGCCATGATGTTGTCTTTGTGGAAGATGCTATCCAACCCTTACTTTCATGTACTAAGGAGACATCTGTTAGCTCCAATGACATGTATGATACTTTGCTGCCTCTTTTTTTAGGTGGACAGTCTAGTGTGGGTCCTAATGAGGCAACTTCTCAGCCTTTATAGGTTTCATGTGATGATGCAGATCATTCCATTTTTTATGCAAATTTACATGATGCACTTGTTGATGAGAGAGTTGATATTGAGCAGGCAAAAACTATGCTAAAATGACCGGTGTACACTTTGTGTGACAGTAAATTAGATGCACCTCTATCATACCGTACTCGTTCAGGCTCTCATAGTTCCTCTTTTGCATCAAATTGCTATGCTATGGCTACATCTAGTCCATGTGATGAGAATGTGCCTGTTTCATTTGATGAAGCACAAAATTCAAAAAATTGGATGGCTACTATGCAATCTGAATATGATGTTATAATGAAGAATGGTACTTGTTCTTTATGTGACTTGCCTCCTAGCAAGAAGGCTATTGGCACTAAGTGGAAATACAAGCTAAAGCGTAAACCTGATGGAACAGTTGACAGGTATAAGGCTAGGCTTGTTGCAAAGGGTTATGCGCAAGAAAGAGGCATTGATTTTGATGAGACCTTTGCACCTAGATGCCGAATGACTATTGTTCATAGCATTTGTGCACTTGCAACTCATCTTGGTTGGAATGTACATCAGTTGGACATTAAAAAGCATTTCTGAATGGTGACTTGCATGAAGAAGTGTATGTTTTTCAACCCCATGGCTTTCTGCAGAAAGGGCATGAAAACCAGGTGTGCAAGTTAAAGAAGGCATTATATGGTTTAAAGCAAGCACCACATGCTTGGTATGAAAAGATACATGCCTATCTCATTGCACATGGTTTTGAGAACAATCCAATTGAAAGCACCTTATATGTTAAGCATGCTAATGATGTGCTTCTAATCATTGTTTTGTATGTTGTTGACATGCTACTCATTGGCCCTCATGACATGCATATTGTTGATTTTAAGACTGATTTGCATGCCTCGTTTGAGATGTCTCATTTGGAACATTTGCATAACTATTTGGGGATTCAGTTTATGCAAGTTGATGGCAGAATGGTTTTGTGTCAAATGAAATATATTGACACATTATTGCAGTTTTTTGGCCTTGAAGATTGTAAGCCTACTGCCACTCCTATGGAGATAGGTTTACAATTGAGTCTTCATGATGTTGGAGATGCATTTGATGTTGTTCTCTTTCAGTAGGTTGTTGGATGCTTGATTTACTTATGCATTAATCGGCCAGATATTCAGTTTGTTATCTCATAGATGAGAAAGTTGATGCATTGCCTAGGTGTCAAGCATTGGCAGGCGGTTAAGCACATCTTTCGCTACTTGAGTGGTACTCGGCTACTTGGATTTTCTTATCCCAATGGGGGATCACTACCACCAGATTTGCATACCTTTTCTGACAATGATTGGGCTGGTTGCTATGACACTCGTGTGTCCACTAGTGGCTTTTGCTTCATGCTTGGTAGCTCATGTATATCTTGGTTGAACAAGAAGAAACCTACTATGGCCACTTCTAGTTGTGAGGCTGAGTATAGGTCATCTTTCACAGCAATTGTTGAGTGTGTGGCTCAGATGCCTTATGGCTGATTTGGGTGTTGGTCAGTCTTCTGCCACCACCATCTTCACTGATAGTCAGAGTGCATTGGTAGTTGCGAGGAACCCTGTGTTCCATGCTCGCAATAAGCACATTGAGGTGCATTATCATTATGTCAGGGAGAGGTTCTCTGCTGGCGAGATCATCTTGGCATATGTGCGCACACAAGAGAACATTGCACACCTTTTTACAAAGGCTCTGCCTAGGGAGAAGTTTGAAGCTTTCCACAAAGCTTTGGGCTTACTTCCTTTTGTGGATTGATTCCACATAGCTTGGCACTTCCTTATACATGAGTGCAAGCTCCTTGTTCACCACATCACTCCCGGGGGGGATTTGTTGATATATTTAGGTAGTGATGTGTGTTCACACTCTAGGATCGTCGGGGCACTTTTTTCCCTTGTTAAGAGGTTTTTTCCCCCCGTCTTGTATATACGCCTATTGCCCTAACGGGCTACTTATCTTTGTACATTCTAGTGGTAGTACATTCAATATTGTGTGTTGTGCTCCAAGCTTCTTCTTCTTCCTTGTGCTATTTGCGTGCTTTCGTAGATGTCTAACTCCAACAAGTTTTTAGTGCAAGTCTTATGATAAATAACGTATTTTTTGAATAAGTAAGCATACATGCATTGAAAGTTAGCACAATAGTATGCTACTAAGCACGAATACTATGTTAGCCAGCATATTGGCCATGCTAGTAAGAAAATTGACCATGCTAATAGCCTAGTGTTTTTCTTAGTTTGTATAATGATTGTGTTAATTAGCATAAGCAATGGAGTAAGTAGCACACTTTTTATGCTCTTGAACACAATATGTTTGTTGGTTAGCATTATCACTATGCTAAATAGTGATTATGCTAATTAGCATAATTCAAATGCTAATCAATATAATATGTGTGTTAGTTAGCTTAGTGGTTGTGCCAATAAGAAAAGAGACCATTTTAGTTTTCATATTTGTTGAGTTAATTAGCATATTCACTATGTTAATTAACACAATTCAAATGCTCGTTAGAACAATAGGTATGCTACTAGCATATAGGTAGCACTAGTAAGCATAGGTAGGAGTCGCTTTCTAGTGTTCTAATTCCAAGAAGCAAGCCTCTCCTTAGCTAGACCCATGGTTGCTTGATTGTGCAAGTACATTCAACATAGATCGAGTGTGAGGCATGGTCATACATGATGCGACATGTATTGCTTGCAAAGGGACAATGCTATATTATGAAAGGTGTTGAAATACATCTTTTCACAACTGCAATTGTTCAAAATGTAGATGATGCAAGTGATGTTGAGGATGTTGGAGCTTCTAGTTATGGTGCAATTCCTATTTTTGAGCCCTCTTGCAACCCAATTTCGACTATGTCAAGTACACCACTAGCACGGCCATTATCCCTCATATTTGTTCATGCAAAATAGCTAAAGATGCTTGGGATACTCTTGCCACACTATATCATGCAAGAAATGAGGCTCATGTTTCCTACCTCTGAAAAAAAAAATCACAAGTGAGCATATGAATGAAGATGATTCTATGTATGCATTTCTCACAAATATAAAATAATTGGAGTAGTTGATTGTTGCAAATGAGATTTTTCTAGACAATTTAATTATGCAAACAATTCTTAGCAATTTAAATGATTCCTATCAAAGCTTGGTTTCTTCTCTTTGATTGATGATGAAAGGAAATTCAAACACCTAGACTTTTGAAGAGCTATTTTTTTTCCTACAAGAAGATTGATTCCATAAAAACAAATATATTACGCATATTGTAAATCAAACTTATAAGGGCAAGGATAAAGAAGCCTCCTCCTCTAGTAAGCAAAAATCTCTAAGAGATACACGAAGAAAGGAGGACAAAGCTAAGAAGTAGAAACATTTATGTAACAAATATAAGAAAAGTGATCATGTCATCAAAAAATGTCCCAATTTTGTTACTTAAAAGGCAAAGAAGAAAGAGGCAAGAATGGTTGTTGTAAACACTTTTGCTTCTAAGATTGATTTTGCAAAATTAGTACAAAATGAAGAATGGGCATTTATTACACAACCTAGTTATGAACCATCAATGCATGACCCTTGTATGTTGAGTATGGACTTGGAATTTTGGTACTTTGATAGTGGTGTGACCAAACATATTGTTGGTGCATTTTACCCAAGCCTACATGCTTTATATGCTTGATATTATGATCATTTCTAAGTCACATGTGTAGTCATGTGAACACCTCTTGTAAAAGAGGACATTTTATCTCTTGTAATTGTGAAAAAGAAAAATGAAAAGAATGGCTTACCTCATCCATGATGTAGAAAGAAAATGTGTGGCTCTAACTACCTAAAACCACAAATTAGTGAGCTGAGGGAATATCTCCTAACTTTGGGGATCACTTTTAGGTGGAACCATTCGAATTCGAATTCAAAACTCCCTCCAAGAATAGCTATAAAAAGAGCAAGAAGGAAGAGGTGAATAGCAAGCCTTGTAGTGACCACTTCATGTCATTTTGTAGAGATTGAAGAGCTTACTCCATAGCTCTATCATTCTATTCCCATTGTGCAAATATTCATTGCCAATGTGGTCATAATCATATGTGAATTTATACATTCAGCATTCTCTACTTCTCTGTTTTGTTCTCTTCTATACTCACTCAGAGCAGTAACTTCATAAGCTCATAACTCGAGCTATACTCATCCATTTTCAGTGTTTTAAATGAAGAACCTACCACATTCGAAGAAGCACGAAGCAAGAAACCTTGGAGAGATGCAATGGATGAAGAAATGGAATCCTTGAAGGAAAATGGCACTTGGGAGCTTGTACCTAACAAGCCATCTATGAAGGTAATTGGATCTCGATGGATATACAAAATCAAGAGGAATCCAGATGGAAGTATAAATAGACACAAAGCAAGGTTAGTTTCTAAAGGGTTTGCTCAAACCCATGGTATTGATTATGAGGAGACTTTCTCTCGTGTTGCAAAAATGCCTACAATTAGGGTTCTCATTAGTCTTGCTGCATCTAGAAATTGGAAGCTCTATCAACTTGATGTAAAGAATGATTTCTTGAATGGATGGATTTCTGAGGAAGTGTACATGGTACAACCTCCTGGATATGAGGATGCACATCATCCTAACTATGTATGCAAACTAAAGAAATCTTTGTATGGATTGAAGCAAGCTCCAAGAGCTTGGAATTTCATATTGGTGACTTATTTGCAGGACCAAGGATTCAAAGCTAGCAAGGTGGATACCTCTTTGTTCATAAAGACGAATGGATCTGAAGTGATCTATTTATGTGTGTATTTTGATGATATTATTATCACAGGCAATGATCTTGAAGTTATCAAACAGGTAAAGACTCAAATGAAGGAGGAGTTCAAAATAAGTGACCTCGGACCACTCACTTATTTTCTTGGATTGGAGTTGATCTACACAAATTCAGGTACACCTATGGAGCAAAATCATAAGCTTAGTGCTTATGAAGGAGAGCCAATTGAAGACATCACAAGCTATTAAGCTTGGTTGGAAGTTTGAACTATGCAACACTCACAAGAGTGGATATATGCTATAGTGTTAGCATATTGAGTCAGTTTATGCATAAGCCAAGAAGACCACATATGGAAGTGGCCAAGAGATTCCTCAAGTACCTAAAGGGGACCATGAATGAAGGTTTTTTTTATTCATTTACTTCAGATATTGAGCTAAAAGTCTACTCACATGCGAATTGGGCTGGATCTAGAGATGATAGAAGAAGCACATCTGGGTATGTATCATTTGCAGGTTCAAAAATCATTTCTTCGTCATCCAAGAAGCAACCAACCATGGCATTATCTTCTACTGAAGCCGAATATAGAGGTTTGGTTAATGCAACTCAAGAAATAATGTGGTTAAAGTCTTTGTACACAGATCTTGGACTTCATTCTTCAACACCTCACATTTTTTGTGACAACACAAGCTCACTACATCTTGCAGCTAATCCAGTATACCATGCTAGAACCAAGCATATCGAAGTCCACTATATGTAAGGGAGAAGCTAATGAGCAAGGATATTTAACTATCCTATGTCTCCACAGATATGCAATGTGCAAACATGTTGACTAAAGCTCTTGATGGTACAAAGTTAAGTAGATTCAAGTTGAAGATTGGCTTGCAGGAAATCAAGGACAATTGAAGGCTTATCTGGAAGCCAAGCATGTTAGGCTTGAGGGGGAGTTGTTGGTGCATTTTACCCAAGCCTACATGCTTTATATGCTTGATATTATGATCATTTGTGAGTCACATGTGTAGTCATGTGAACACCTCTTGTAAAAGAGTACATTTTATCTCTTGTAATTGTGAAAAAGAAAAAGGAAAAGAATGGCTTACCTCATCCATGATGTAGAAAGAAAACTCGTGGCTCTAACTACCTAAAACCATGAAGTAGTGAGCTGAGGGAATATCTCCTAACTTTGGGGATCACTTTTAGGTGGATCCATTCGAATTCGAATTCAAAACTCTCTCCAAGAATAGCTATAAAAAGAGCAAGAAGGAAGAGGCGAATAGCAAGCCTTGTACGTACGTGACCACTTCATGTCATTTTGTAGAGATTGAAGAGCTTACTCCATAGCTCTATCGTTCTACTCCCATTGTGCAAATATTCATTTCCAATGTGTGTTGTAATCATATGTGAATTTATACATTCATCATTCTCTACTTCTCTGTTTTGTTCTCTGCTATACTCACTCAGAGCAGTAACTTCAGAAGCTCATAACTCGAGCTATACTCATCCATTTTCAGTGTTTTAACATGTGTTGGATAGCTCTTAAAGTCTAGTTTCTGATATAAATTTTGATGGTCATTGGATTTGTAGTCTAGGAGAAATCTTCATTTTACTACTGACTGGTCTATCTCTGCAGAGCCCCGAGAATGGCGGGCATGTTCCAGACTTTGTTAGAAGTTGTTCTCAGTCCTCAATTGATCATTTGAAGTTTTTTAACTTGGATTAGCAATCTTGCTAAGTCTATTTGCTATGACCAAGAGGAATTTATCTAACTCCCACCAGGTTGAGAGCACTGTTCATTTTTTCCAGCATGTGTATGTCCAAAAATAGCAAGTTTTGGGAGCTAGTCATTTCGCAACTAGTCTGTCTTGACTTAAACTTTTGAGATACATGTTCCAAAGTACTTGGATGATATTTTGGTGGATTTAGGAATCTCAAAGGGTCTACTAATCAACTCTGAAGTCTCAATTGGCTAGTGTGAAGCCGGTTGTAGCAGCACCAACTCATCTTCGGATTGCATCCACCATCTCTATTTACACATATTACCTCTTAGCATAGTTACTTCACCTCACTTACGCATCCCCCAAAGGGAATACAATCAAATGTGCAATTAAATCTTCATATCATGCCATGGAAATTGGTAGAATTGTCCTTTGTATTGTTAATGGTAGTACATTCAATTCGCAGATGTCTTATATATGCAAGGGATCAAGAAAAATTTATTATCAATATCAGCTCTAGCCAAGATTGGCTTGGTGTGATAACAAGTATACAATTCGTGATCTTTCATATGCAAAATTGTGGCCTTCATGTTCTGGCTATCTCAATTTTTCCACTTTGTTATGTCTGCAAAAGTCTGATATGGTGTCCTCTTGGCCTAAAATACATTTTTGTGAGGGACTTTGGACATTTTTTTGCAATCTTCATTTTCCAAAGATGGTACAATAAGAGATAACCAAAAATTGAAGCAAGTTTATAGTGACGTCTCTAGTCCTATGTAGACACCATCTTATGGTATTGACCTTTACATCGCGACTTTTATTGATGATTTTCTAGGCATGCACGGATCTATCCGTTCAATTCAAATTATGAAGTATTTATGTGGTTTAAATAATTCTTGATTATGGCTAAAAATTTATAGACATATAAAATGGCCTCCTCCCTTTTTATCAATGGGAGGAGAGTATGTGTTCGAAATTCAATGCATTTCTTGTTAACCATGGGATAAAACACCAATGTACTTTATACACCACAAAGAATGGTATTTCAAAGAGAAAAGATAAGTCTCTCATAAAAATGGCAAGGTATATGATCAAAAGTCACACTTTACCCCATAGTTTCTAGCTTGGTGCCATAATGTGTGTTGCATATGTTACTTAATAGGTGCCCTACAAACGCATTACAATCTATGACTCCTTATGAATTTTGGCATGGTTTCAAGCCATCTATTTCTCATGTACATGTTTTTTATTGTCTAACATAGTCTAAGCAACAGTGCAAGAACTTGGATGATACGGTTGAGAAATGTTATTTTGTTAAGTGTAGTTTTGAGAGCAAAAGTTATTGTATATATCAGCAAACTAAACCCATTCTAGCCATCCATGATGTGGTACTTATGAAATATTTTATGCATCTTTTAGTTTCATGTATCAAGGACACATCAACAATCCCAAAGGATGTATATAATAGATTATTGCCTCTTTTCATTGGAGGACAATCAAATGTATCTCCAAATGAGACAACTTTTGAACCTACATAGCTTTTGGATTAGAACACAGATGATCCCATTTTTATGAAGATATTCAGAATGCACTTACTGATGAGAGAGAATATATTGATGAGTCAAAATCTATGCAAAAATGGTTGGTGTAGACTTTGATAGATAGTAAGTTAAATGCATCTTTGCCTTATCATACTCGTGCAAGCTTCAACAGTACTTCCATTGCATCTAATTGTTATGCAATGGTTGTCTCTAGCCTTTGTGATGAGAATGAGCTTGTAGCACAAAACTGAAGAGAGCGGATGGCTACTATGCAATTTCAATATGATGTTATTATGAAGAATCGTACTTGGTCTTTGTGTGACCTATGAAGTTTGGCTTGTAGCTAAAGGTTATGCTCAAGAAAAGGGCATTAATTTTGATGAGAGCTTTGCACCTACATGTTATATGACAATTGTTCATAGCAACTATGCACTTTCAACTCACAATGGTTAGAATGTACACCAATTGGACATCAGATACATTCTTGAATGGGGACTTGCATGAAGTGTAAGTTTTTTAATCCCATGGTTTTCTAGAGAAAGGATATGAAAGCAAAGTGTGTAGGTTAAAGAAGGCATTCTATGGACTAAAGAAAGCACCACATGCTTGATATGGGAAGTTACATGCCTACTTGTTAGCACATAGATTTCAAAATTGGTTTCAATATCAATTATCATTTCCAAAATATGGAAATATCCTTTTGTCTTGAAGTAAATCACCTTTCATTTGTTCATGTTATTATATCAAAAATTTAAAGTAAAAAAGAACTAGACATTGCGCAAGTTTGGATGAGATTATTTTTGTTCACGGGATCTTGCTTTAATTCTTTTGGCATTATCCTCCAACCCCACTCAAATTTACAAGTTCTTTCACAAAGATTGATATTGGAAATCCTTTCTTGGCTTCTTAGTCTTGATATTACCAAGAATTTGGGCCAAATCCATTTTATTGACCTCCCCTTTTGATTATTGACAAAAAGATATCTATAGATTGCTACAATTTTGTGAGAAGTCTGTTTATAATGCCTCTATAAGTCTCTTGGTCTCCCACTATGAAGGTTGTATGTCAAAGGAATTGTATTACCCACCTCCATTGTGTATTCTTATCATGAAGAGACAAGTTTGTCTCCAAGTTTTGATCAAGTTCCATTTTTTGTTAGATCTTAATTCAAAAGTATCTGGATTTCCTTTTGACCCCAATCGAAGTCATAAACTTCTAAAAATTTGAAATGGGCAATCCATCTAGGCCTCTTGGTCTCCATGCTATTGATGTTTCAGTTTGTACATTGTTGTCGGCACTTGATATTGGCAATCCCTCTCTAGGCTTCTTCTTAGTCCACAAACTAGTTACGTTTTGGGTCATTGGCACCATTCACTGACCTACCACGTAATTACTTGAGATAAAGAGAAACATGGACAAAAAGAAAACCAAGAGAGTTTTGACGAGGTTACTCTTGTTATTTTTGGGATTTTAGTCCAAAAGTTCATTTGTTATCCTTCAATCTCAATTAAACTGCCAAAGTCTTTATGAGGAATTGATATTAGAGATCCCGTTATAGGCTTCGTCTGTGACATCCATATAAATACGCCCCCTTGCAGATAACCAACCTAAGGAGACAAGCATGTGCATACTAGTGCAACTTTACGGACATGCATAGATTTCAACCTAGGATTGGATCGATGATTAATCAAGCAAGTCATGCATAGCGAGACCATTATTAAACTTAATGAAATTCTATTATAACTATCCATTATGAGTATAACCCATTGATGGTACCTACAACGAATTGCCATCAATCAAGAATGTAATCAACTCACGGTACCTACAATGAAATGCCATCAAGCAAGTGTGTTATCCATTGTCATACATACAAGGAAGCAAGAATCGCATGTTTCAATCTACAATAAACCAAGCATCTTCTGGCTTCCTATGCAATTGATCATGCGATATGGATTCTGATGAATCCTGCAGGATGGTGTCAATTTATTCTAATGATAATGAACAGAACAAATCTAATGAAATTTAAAGACGATGGTTAAAAAACAGGATGGTGTCTTGAACCGAATGCCGCAAAAACCAGCAAAGCTCTCTCCAAAGGATGGTGTACATGCATTTATGTTGATGTGTTTTGCCTGCACGAGTACAGCTGATGTGTTGATATGCAGTAGACCCAGGCGAAATGTGCAGAGAATGTTACCTTGCAAGTTATCTTCCATGAAATTTTGTCTTGAACAGCCAGCTGTTTACAGGCCAGCTTCTCAAAATGTGTCTTAGTGCGAGTGACAATAGCATCATGCTACATAAAATTAGTGTTGCAGGCCCCAATCGGTGTCTCGAGAGTGGATAAAGACATGCTACGAACCTCCCATTAACAGACTTCACTATGACGTGTGGGAGAACTTGCATTTACACTCACTGCTTTCTATCAAATACATGTTCAGTCTTACATCACATATCATGAAAAAATCTGAGATACTTTCAACTTGACAGGGGGCTTAACGTGGACATTAACTTGAAAAGCTCTACATTACTTCAGACACTGTATGCTTTCAACCATAAAAAACCTCTTACATTAGTTTGAATATATGGAAACTCTTTCATCAGTTTGAATATCATGTCCATATAACAAACGCATACCCTTTAATAAGGCTCAATATTATAATCCACATCAGATACCCTAAAGCAGAAATAATGGATTGAATCATTAGAAATCCAGCACAAAATAAGAATAACAACAAAAAGCAAATTTAAAAATGATGGAAGCTCTTGGGACCAGGCCATTTACAGATTCGACCATTTTCCCTACACAATGCATGAGAGTAACCGTACAGTGGGACAAAGGCGACGGCCTCTGATTCTGATTCCTCCAGACATCAGATGTAGTCATAAAGAATTCAGCCAGCACTGGTTATTTACATGAGAAAAACGATGATCAAATTAAAGATGATTTTGGTCACACTGGACACTCGAACCTTCAAAATCTTTGGAAACAGGAAGTATAAATTAAATGACACAATCATACAACGTTTGATAAGTACTAGCTTACCAGTAATAGAGAATATGCTTATACATTTTAACCAGAATATCAAGGCTTTCAAGATATCTCAACAAGACATCTGAGTACATCTAGGAGCTGAAACCTGCATACACCTTGCTCAGAGTACGAGGGAATCACTTGGTACCATGACATGTGATCACCCCACATTGAAACATTTAGAAACATCATGAGGTGTATATCAGCAATAAAATGAAAATGTCATCATGGAAACTGAAAGCTTATGGGCTTGAGTACGTTGAGACAGAGGTATGCTGGAAAAGTGCACCTTCAAGGGAATCTAAAACCATCGACAGCCATAGCACAGACTGGTCTTACAGGCCAAAAATTTGCCTTAAGACACTGCTGTATTGTCAGCATGTGACCCACATTATACAAACAAACACACCTGCACTCCAAAGCTAGCTCCATAAGCAACATGTTTAGGATATGATGAACGATGACTGTAATTTCATGTTCTGGCAAGCTCTGAGACTGTCCACTCATGATATATAGCCACAAAATTGGGGCAAACTGAAACCTCTCAATTGGACCACACATGTACATGCCCATACCGGTTTCCAGTGTATATCTCATTCTTCTCTTCGTCATAGAAAAGAGCTGTGACATCATCCAAGGCTTCCCTTATTGTGCTTACAATTGGTGAAGAGCTTCCCCTTCGTCTTGGACTGATTTCCACATTGGGATCAGTGGCACAAATCTTTGCAAGGCATTTACCAGTCAAAATATTGCTTATGTTGATGGAACCCACTGCACAAAAATTTCAATCCTCTTAACAAATTTTGAAACACATAACTATTTATACCATCAATATTTATCTAAATCAGATACCCACCTATCTCCTCGTCTAGGGATTCCTGGGGCAGGGACTTGCAGTACGATATAATTAGGTCCTGATCAGTGGTTATGTATATATTATTCGTGTTGCAATCTGGATGCCAAAGCAAATGGTCTTCGAAGTAAGTCACAAGTTCACCCCGGAAGTTCCATACAACCACTGTTCTATTTCGGAATGTGAGGAACAACTGATTCTCATAAAGGAAAATAAATGCTGATGGAGTCATAAACTCAGTTCTGCTAACTTCAGTGAGTTGAGAATTCCGCACCTATACAGGAAACAAGCACTGTATAAATATTTAAATTGAGTTTAGTCAAGACATAAGTGATTTGACAAGATATAAGTGTACTTACATCAAGAATCTGAAGATTTTCATTGTCTTGCTTAACAAGCAGCTTTTCATTGAATTGTTCAATGAAATCAACCTTCTTGTTTCTGTGCAGAAGATGTTTGAAGTCCTTCAGGACAGTGCCATCCTCAATAGATAATATTTTCAGAGGAACATGGCTGGCACATCTTTCATAGATCAATAGCATTATGCCTGGGCTGCACAGACACCACCACATAAAATTTTAGGTTTTACTTGGTATCTCATACCACATGCTCGTCTCAACCGTAACAATTAGACTTTAAGAATGGGACGCTCAGATAACTGAATGCAGAACTGTGGCAATTCTAACACATCAGTACCAAACTGAGATTAGATGTGAGAACCTACATGATACATCCATAAAAAAGCGACCTGAAATACTCTGCTTTGATTTCTACTATAGGAAATCATCCTACAATTGTCAAGGCGGGAATGGCCATGACCACACTACAAAAACTCACATGAAGATTCAAACCCATCTATACTAGCGTTTTACTAAAAAGAAAAAGAATAGTCCTTGAGATCAGAAAACCAAGCAAGTTTATTCATAAAGGATATATTTTGTCCATTTGAAAATGAAGGGACAACAACTATGCACACCAGAAACAAGAAAACTAAATTTTGAGAGTTCCACCTTATCTTAATCTCTGAGACGTGTTCATCTGAAATTGAATACAGATGAGTGTAATTCTTCAAGTCGAAGACCTTATAAATTCTGCAGTAAATGTTGCCATCAGTACTTCATACTTCACAAACTTAATTAGCAAATATAAACAAAAGCAACAATGTAGACACAGAAACAAGAGCAGAACCAAGAAGAATGATAACTAATTACAACTGCAATATTTCATGTGTAAAGTTTTCCAAATTCAGATCATTGACAACCACTTGACACAAACTGTCGAAAGCATTAGTTTTTTATCTTACCCATCCTGAGCAGAATAAGTCAGAACCTTGCCATTGACATCATCAAATTCAACAAAGCCAGGCCACTTCAAAGACTCTGATCCAAAAAGGCCAAAACCTGCATCTGGTTGTCCTCTGCGGATATATCTATATGCCAAAAAGAATGAATTCACACTTGGCCAATGTAACTAAAAACCTGCATTAGATGACAATTGATATGAATTCTTACTGTATTGGGGTTGACCGACATTTCAGAGTACTGAAATGATCAGATGCATAAACTGACACTGTAATAAGGGACTCATTATTCTTGTTATAGAATAGACTCCTGATAACTTCGTCAGGGTTGATGTTAAGGTAGCATATCTTCTTATTAGTCTCTGAAATATCATTTATAACCATAGTTGAGCAGAAAGACAATCATTTGGATCAATAAAACTAAACAGATCATGTTTAGATGACCTCAAAATACCTCTGCTAAAAGCCGCACATACTCCAGACTGTGCCAAAGCAAACACTACATCTTTGGCAGCAACAATTTCCGTAATTTTGGAGCGTTTCTTCAGAAAGTTAAGCTGAAGAAACCAATTCCCTTTTGGGTCATATGTATCAAACTCTTCCTGTATCCACAAAGAAAGGACTTACATAATCCATTAGATTAAATTAATTACTTTATGTAGTCATCTCTAATTAAAAGGGTTCGTACAGCAATGTCTCATAGCTTGCAAAATGGATTAGGCATTGGTGAAAAACATAGATGTTCCTAATACTCCTAAGAGTCTTTCTCAACAACTCTTCCTCTGGTTTTAACACAGCACACAGGGGAAGAGAGAGGGACACTAGCATTTGAAGCTTCATCATGGATTTATCTCCATGAAGGATTCACGCTGTAATTATAAGCCCAAGTGCAGATTGTATATGGATTCACCCATTATATATAATATTATACACGAAGGATGGCCTGATTACATGTTGCCACTCTCCAACATACAATTTTTCAAGACAACAACTGCACAAACATGCAACCCCGATGAACTGCTTGCAAATGGGGATCAAGCTGTACAGCGCCAATCTTTAAATGAAGTCTAACTCTTGTGGAGAACTCCGAAAAAACTGCTATACGAACAGAAAGTAGACTACTCTACGTAGAGCCAATCTTCAGATGAAGTCGTCCTTTAATATTGTATACAATATTTGATATGCCGCTATAAATGCTGCATACAGTCGTACTACTCCCCACAAACTCCATGCCATTCACCAGATGGCACTAACTAGAAGAACCAAACGGATTCAAACATCAAATTGATTAAGTTTGCAAACTGGGATTGCCTTGTTTATAAGATAAATACTATTCTTAATTCAGAATAAATTCAAATACAAAGGAGATAATACAATAGGCTGTACAATTACAAGGCCATGCAGAAGCTGAAAAGCAAGTTCCAAATATGGTCAAAAAATATTACTCATCTCTCCCTGTACTATCAATACATTCAAAATGTCCAATCATAAAAAAAAACACTTAACAACTAAACCTTGTTAGAGTACAAATCTGCAACATTCAACAAATACTAGAACGCAAGCTTCAGATTTAACTAATAGACACTACATATACAACTCTAATACCTGCATCACATTGTTCACACTTCACCACTGCAACTTGACAACACGTTGCTTTCACAATCGAAAAGTTGGCTTTGCAAAACCCATTTCAGCCCAAAGCATACCTCATTTTATGTATATTCCAGGGAAGTAAACAACTTTTTAAGGAAAGGAAAAGCCTGAGAGCAACTAAACCTTGGCAAGCTGGCCTTCACCAACTCTTGAATCTGAGGAGCACACACAAAGGGGAACAGATTATAATTTTAAAATCAAAACAACATGGGAGTTTTCCGATGCTATGACACTATTAATATAAGCATTTTCCATTGATAAGAGTACTTGTTAATCACTAAGGTAACTCACTCACTATGTAGTAATTCATGAGCATTGGCTCCTGAAGACTTTCATGTACTATTCTCTCAATCATTGATTCTATGACCTATGATTCTCTTAACGACATCATTGATTATCTCTGCATGCCATTGTTAGGCAATGTTAAACATTTGATGTCAATAAATTCAATTACAAAGGAGACAATACAATAGGCTGTACAATTACCAGGCTATGCAGAAGCTGAAAATCAAGTTCCAAATATGGTAAAAAAATATTACTCATCTCTCCCTATACTATAAATACATTCAAAATGTCCAATCATAAAAGCAGCACTTAAAAAATAAACCTTGCTAAAGTACAAATATGCAATATTCAACAAAAACTAGAACGTAAGCTTCAGATTTAACTAATAGACACTACATATATAACTCTAATAGCTGCATCACATTGTGCACTCTTCACCACTGCAACTTGACAACACGTTGCTTTCACAATCGAAAAGTTGGCTTTGCAAATCCCATATCAGCCCAAAGCATACCCCATTTTATGTATATTCCAAAAGTAAACAACTTTTTAAGGAAAGGAAAAGCCTGAAACCAACTAAACCTTGGCAAGCTGGATTCACCAACTCTTGAACCTGAGGAGCACACACAAAGAGGAACAGATAACAATTTTAAAATCAAAATAATATGGGAGTTTTCCAATGCTATGATACTATTAATATAAGCATTTTCCATTGATAAAAGTACTTGTTAATCACTAAGGTAACTCACTCATTGTGTAGTAATTCATGAGCATTGGCTCCTGAAGACTTTCACATACTATTATCTCAATCACTGATTCTATGACCTATGATTCTCTCAACGACATCATTGATTATCTTTGCATGTCATTGTTAGGCAATGTTAAACATTTGATGTCAACCTTCTAAATCTAGACTTTCTTTCATGAAATCAAGTCCATTAGTTATAACTAGTCAAATCCGAATCTTCACTTGATTACTATTGTAACTCTACATGTGCTTCAATGTTCAAGCTTTCTTTTGAAGAAACTACATCATGGTTTGTATAAGTTCACAAATTATCGCTTCTGTGCAGTGCACTCAGCTGCCCTAGGTCTCTTTGCAGCCACTCTCATTAATGAGTTGCATGGGCCGTGCTTCTTTCACTTCGAATCTGAGTCCACATGCCGTCATCCTTTTGCGTTACTACGACTCATTCTCAGTTCTCGAAGTGGGCTCCTAAGGCCAAGCCTTGGGGAGCCCTTATGTTCTGCTATGTAAGTAATGTATGTTATATATGTATGTATGTATTTTAACAATTTAATCTAAAATTAGATGAGAGGATCATCATATGCATGTGATTTTCATGACTTGAAGTTTGATCAAATCATGTGGTATCCACCCACCTCAACCATAACATGTGCGCAACGTACTTTTTCAATCATCCAAAGGTGTCTCATATCACATGAAGCCAAGTCCATGTATAATGTGATCCTCCTATAAAATAACTTTCAATTGATAATCCTGTTATATTATATGGCCCAATTTAGGCCACTTTACAAGAATTTATAGATTCTTTCAACTTTTAATGATATTCGATTTGCTGAAATGGATTCACACCAAAAAGTATACTAGTCAACTAAAAAGTGAACATGCAATTAATAAAGAATTTTCCTCTCTACTCTCTCATTGAAAAGTTATTATGAACTTCTATGCAAGTTCTTTGTCTCTTTCACGATCTTCCCTTGCATACAAGATCTCCCTCTACTTTCTCTCTCATCATGCCTCCATGCATAGTATGTCACGTGTGGATGGTTTGAATTTTTTTCAACTCTATGATTTAAATTTACGAGGGTTGTTTCTTTGTTTCTTCAAATTTGTAGCATGTTGGAATTGGGGTGGGCCTTAATAACAATAAACACAAGTTTTCGAGATCTTCCAACAAATGAACCTTAGCATACACACCTTAAGACTCAAAGTGAGATGAATGAGAAGTAAAGAGAGAATACACAACTTGTCAAAGTGTAACAGTAAGTCAAAATGCTTACCTACACTAACTGATATTCGAATGTCAAATTACAAAGAATGTAGATGACTACAAAACTAAATGTGTGCTGCATGTAGTTACGAAATCTGAATCTAGGCAGAATTTCGGGAACTAGATACAAGAGTTTGTGCATAAAGTGCTTAAGAGGTATAAAGAGTGTGTGTATGTGAGTTTGGAGTGAATAGAAACAGTTTAGAACTGTTTGTGCAACAACCCTAAATTGAATAACAAGAACGCCTTGTGTTGAAGTACAAGGCATGAAGCCTAGGAACAACAAAAACATAAGGACTGAATATAGACTTGCTACTCACAAAATTCAGCAAGATGCTGAAGATTAGCGGTTAAAATCTCCTCTAAAGCTGCACTAAAAGCTAGAGCACACCTTCTCCAAAAGTTAGTCACCTCCAAGATTGACTGATCCTTGAAATTGGTGCCCAAGAGATGCTAGAACTGACCCCTAAGGCTTCTTTATATAGGCCTCAAGGCTGAACCACGTAAATAACTACAAAAAGCTGAAAAAGCATAAAGCATGCGTAACGAATTGTGAAAAGCACCAAAAATAGCGATGATAATTTTTCTTCGCCAATTTTGGTTTTCCAACGTAATTCTGCTACGATCTCATTCTTCTAGCCTTCAAATATTGACATGATATAGCTTTTCTCAATGTACATAACAAGAGGGACAATATTATGTGAAAAGCCATTTTGGACAGAAATTAGGGTTAGGGTTTTCTACCAATCTCGATCTCTGATAATTGAATGTTATATACCAAATGAAAACTCTCCGGAAGTACTATCTGATAAGCTCATAATAAATTAGCTTCTATGACCATAATTTGGCTAAGTACCAAACATTAGGGTTGTTGAAAATTAGGGTTTAATTCTATTATGACATTGTTTCCATGAATTCCCACTTCAATATCATAACAGCATAAAGTACAACAATATGCAAAACTTCGGTATCTCTCAACTGATTTCCTTTCACTCTTGAGTTGACTGTGCAAAAACCTCGAGTGAACTAAAAATTGAAAACGTAATTATCTCAACTTTGAAATGTGCGACTGAACTAACTGAACTGACTCACCAACTTTCATCCTTGTGTTGGCTAACTGACTTCTTAGACGTGCTTTCCTCACATGATTTTTGCTTTGATAAAAATTCTCTCACCTCAACCAAGCATGACAAAAGGTTCTGAATGACCTCAATGATGAGAGAATCTCCTTCTTCTTTACTAACCTCCTGTTGAACAGAAATCCAAACAGCATGTCTTTGGAAGATAAAGCAACTAAATGTCTCAAATCTATAATCACTCATCTTCTTAAGGGTGCATGTCAACTATCCTCTAATACCAATTGTTGGAATTGGGGTGGCCCTTAATAACAATAATCACATATATTCAGGATCTTCCAACAAATGAACCTTAACATACACACCTTAAGACTCAAAATTAGATGAATGAGAAGTAGAGAGAGAATACATAACTTATCAAAGTGTAATAGTACGCCAAAATACTTACCTACAGTAACTAATATTCGAATGTCAAATTACGAAGTATGCAGATGACTACAAAACTAAATGTGTGCTGAATGTAGTTACAAAATTTAAATCTAGGCAGAATTTTGAGAACTAGATACAAGAGTTTGTGCATAAAGTGCCTAAGAGGTATAAAGAGTGTGTGTATGTGAGTTTGGAGTGAATAGAAACAGTTTAGAACTAATTGTACAGCAAACCCTAAATTGAATAACAAGAACAATTCCTCCTTGTGTTGAAGTAGAAGGCATGAAGCTTAGGAACAACAGCAACATAAGGACAGAATATAGACTTGCTAATCACAAAATTCAGCAAGATGCCGATGGTTGTCTTCCAAAATCTTCTCCACCGCTGCACCACAAGTTATAGCACACCTCCTCCAAAAGTTAGTCACCTCCTCGACTAACTGATCCTTGAGATTGGTGCTCAGGAGATGCTAGAACTCACCCCTAAGGCTTCCTTATATAGGCCTCAAGACTGAACCGCAAAAATAACTACGAAAAGCTGAAAAAGCATAAGGCATGCGTAAAATTTTGAAAAGCACCAAACATAGCAACGATAATTATTCTTCACCAAATTTGCTTTTCTGACGTAAATATGCTACGATCTCATTCTTCTAGCCTTCAAATATTGACATGATATAGCTTTTTTAAATGTACATAACAAGAAGACAATATTATGTAACAACCCATTTTTGGCAAAAAATAGGGTTAGGATTTACTACCGTCGAGATGATTGAATGTTCTATACCAAATGAAAGCTCTCCCAAAGTACTATCTGACGAGCTCATAATAATTTTGACCTTCTGTGACCAAAGTTTGGCTAAGTACCAAAAATTACAGTGGCTGAAAATTAGGGTTTTATGTTATTCTAACATTGTTTCCGGCAATCCCCCTTCAATGTCATAATGGCATAAAGTACAAAAATCTGCAAAAACTTCAGATGTTTGTAAATATATCTTACCTGATTTTCTTTGAAACTTGAGCTGACTATTCATAAACCTCAACCAAACAGAAAACTAAAAACGTAATTCTCTCAACTTCGAAATGTGCGACTCAACTGACTCACCAACTTTCATCCTTGTGTTGGCTAAGTAACTTCTTAGACGTGCTTTCCTGACATGATTTCTATTGTGATAAAAATTCTCTCACTTCAACCAAGGATGACAAAAGGTTATGAATGACCTCAATGATGAAAGAATCTCCTTCTTCTTTACTAACCTTCTGTTGAGCAGAAATCGAAACAACAGGTGTTTGGAAGATAAAAGCAACTAAATGTCTCAAATCTGTAATCACTCATCTTGTTAAGGGTGTATGTCAACTATCCTCTAATACCAATTGTTGGAATTGGGGTGACACTTAATAACAATAATCACATATTTTCAAGATCTTCCAATAAATGAACCTTAGCATACACACCTTAAGACTCAAAATTAGATGAATCAGAAGTAGAGGGAGAATACAGTGTAACACTACACCAAAATGCTTACCTACAGTAACTAATATTCAAATGACAAATTACAAAGTATGTAGATGACTACAAAACTAAATGTGTGCTGAATGTAGTTACAAAATCTAAATCTAGGCAAAATTTCGGGAGCTAGATACCAAAGTTTGCGCATAAAGTGCCTAAGAGGTATAAAGAGTGTGTGTATGTGAGTTTTGAGTGAATAGAAACAGTTTAGAACTAATTGTACAGCAAACCCTAAATTGAATAACAAGAACAATTCCTCCTTGTGTTGAAGTAGAAGGCATGAAGCCTAGAACAACAGCAACATAAGGATTGAATATAGACTTGCTACTCCCAAAATTCAGCAAGATGCTGATGGTTATCTTCCAAAAACTCCTCCAAAGCTTCACCAAAAGTTATAGCACACCTCCTCCAAAAGTTAGTCACCTACTGATCCTTGAGATTGGTGCCCAAGAGACGCTAGAACTCACCCCTAAGGCTTCTTTATATAGGCCTCAAGGCTGAACCACAAAAATACTACGAAAAGCTGAAAAAACATAAAGCATGTGTAAAAAATTGTGAAAAGCACCAAAAATAGCAACGATAATTTTTCTTCGCCAAATTTGCTTTTCTGACGTACATCTGTTGCGATCTCATTCTTCTAGCCTTCAAATATTGACATGATATAGGTTTTTTGAATGTACATAACAAGAGGAACAATATTATGTAAACCCCTTAACTTTTCACCTTTTGATAGATGAAGGGCATAGAAATATGCAAAATAAAATCACTAAGCATCTTGTCCACAACATTTATCATATGCGGACTAAGTTGGTATCTCCTTTCTTCACATCATCAATGAAAGGCATAGTAATATATGGAACAAAATCACAAAGTGCCTTGTTTATACCATTCATCATATATGCGACCAAGTTGGTAGCTCATTGGGGAAGTGTATGCATTCTCATAAAACCCATTGGTCCCCTCATGGTTGTAAGACCAGGACTTTCCATTGCAGGTTGGAATCAATAATATCTCAAATGAAGATCTCCCACCAAGTAAATGGCTCTTCATGCAAAAGCTTATGCATACTCATACAAAATCGATTATGTCCCCATATTCTTTATAGTTAACTTGCTAAAGGGTTGAACATCTTGAATGATGTAGTGGACCATTCTTCTTGAGCACTATGACCAACCTTTTTCAATAGGGGAAACTTGATGGCTCTACAAGCTTATCTTTATCTTTTCATTTAATTAAAATATGGGCACTGAGTACAAAAATTAGGCAAAGATTCCAAGGCATATATTGTATGGTGAAAATGATCCTCAAAATTACCTCATACACGACAAAGGAATCGGCCTCTATAATTCTTATACCTTCATAGGTTTCATTCCAATTCACCTTAATCTTTTGTATACTATACATGGTATCTACAAAGAAAATTGTGGTTTTTCTCGATATTTTCATGAATTTCTAACAAACTATTCTACCTCGTTTATACCTCAAACTCAAGTGCAACCTATCATGTAGATAGGTAAAATGAAGGATAACATTGTGAAAATATAACAAATGCACTCTTGCATGAAACCCTACAACTTCACTAGATACAGAAAAAGCTATAATTCTTTGATTTGGCATTAAATATATATGCCAATTGCATCTCACAATGTCCATAATTTTGTCAATGCCATGTATGGTGTACTATATATACAACAATTTTGGGAATATTCAATGGAGCAAAACTGAAAACAAAAACTAGCCCCACCACTGTTTGAATTTATTGGCAATCAGCTATCAACGAGTTTAATGTCCCAAGAGACTCTTTCTTGAGCAAAACATGCATAGATCCACGAAGTTATACATACCAAAAGCATATTCCTTAGTGTACAGCATTCACATAGACAAGAATGAATAGGAGAGAGATGTGTGAGAGTAGATCACCACAATACATAAAGCAAGAGAGGAGAAAAGCAACTCAAACCAGCTTCATAAAAAGAAGCTTTGCACCAAAAAACTTCTTCAAGACGGAAATGCATGAACATTAACAATTGTACTTTGGACACGTTTAGAATTCTCTTACTTCCGAAACAAAATTAAAAAATCAAATTCAAATATGAGATGTTGCCAAATCAAGTTTCCTCTAGATTTTAGAATATATACCCAATGTTTCTCCATGAGTGCAATAACGCATAAGATCAAATGTTACCACTGCCACATATGCATACCTCATGTTAATGTGCTATATCCGTGGCCTAAAATTGGCACATAGTAGCTTTCCACACTTCCTCAACTTAGAATCTTATTGAATTGACCATGCCAATGTCAAGACGGTCTTATCATTACCAACACATGCTACCCAACAATCAAGGATCTTATGACATTTAGACAGGATCAGACGCCTTCATATTCGCCAATCAGCAATAACTTAAGCTTTGCAAGAGTTCTTGGTGGCAAACAAACGAAAAGAAATGAAAACAAATAGAAATACGAAAAGAACCCCCTATAAGCAGCCCTGAAAGAACATATCACCTTAACAAAAGCAATAATCGTACCAACATGTTCTTCTTTGTCTTTCTTGTGCAACTGACAAAGACATAATATGACTATAAAAGGTATAGGCTTTCCAGACTAAGAACTTGAAGCATTCGGAGAGGTATGTGAAAATAGAAGGGAAAACCTGTAGCTGGAAGTTCCGAAATTTCTCTTGAGCATTGCTGGAATTGAATAGACGGTTTCCTGCAGTGCCTATTTCTCGTCTAAAGAGCTTGCGTGTGCAATTTTGTGAGGAATGGAAGGGAAAAGCTCGTTTTCCTGCAGCAACGTCCGCAGCAACACGCCTGCCGCGAGAAGGCCTTGGGCTGCTGGCTATTTTCCTCTTGATTTCCATACTGGAGAAGTCAGGAGGGCTCTATACCAATGTCCTTGCAGCGATCGGAGCACCTATTAACTTGAATCTTACAAAAATCATGTGAGCTGGCATTCATTCTTCGAAATCCGCTAAGTACATTTAAGGAAAACGACTTTTGAGGTGGCACTGACTGCGTATAAACCTCCCCTCCTACTAGTAAGCATGATCGAGATGTTGAAGTTTAACAAGTCCGAACAGACATGAGGTGCGTTCTGCATTATTTCGCTCGAGGCAAGTTGGTCCAATTAAAACATCCACGATCGAACAGAAAGTTGGGAGAGGACGGCTGTAAAAGGGGAAAACTGACAACGAAGATCTCATCCACATGTGGACTAGAAAATGCATGCGGAGCTGCGTACTTCAGGTCTCAGGAGCGATTGCGACGAGGACGAAGACACGTAAAGCAGACAGAGACGATGAGAGAAAGGAATCGAAGCCCCGTTTCTGAGCGGATTTCAGTTTTGTCTCTTCACTCCATTAAATTGATGACCCAGATGTCCGCCGTTACGCCGTGCCGGTCGCCTAATGGAAAAATCACAGCTCCCAACTCCATCGCTAAGTGCACGAGCAGAGCCTCTAGTTTAGCAAAAGTTTACTCTGCTTTTTAATATCTTTTTAATATGCGTTATGATTTGCTCCAAAGCAACAAGAAACAATGATCTTCAAGTCTTTCTCTCTCCGAACAATTCTCTTTTACACATTTGCATCCATGCTATTCTTTTCTTAACATCTTTTGTATGTTCCATTGTTATATGTTATATGATGCTTTTTTTCTTTTCATATGATTTCCATCTTTTTTTTTTTTGAGACAAAGCAGAAAATATAAAATTGATGCAAATCAAAGAAGAGCTACAAAGCACCTTCATGTGGGAAGGGGAAGTCACCAAAGAGCAGATGACCTAGGAGAAGACATAGAGGGTGCTTCTCCAAAATAGTTACATCATAATACTCTCAATATACAATTTTATAAAAAAGGACATATTGTCTCTATGAGCTGATTGATCTGTAAGAGCTTATCTCTCCACATATTACAGGGATATTTTTTGAGGATTACAAAAGGGTAGGACTCAGCCACAGGGTCGCTATTAGCAGACTTCAAGCAATGGGTCAAAAGTCTTTTAATCCCCATCAGATAGGAGAAGAAATAATCTTTACATTTTCTATCATAAATTTTGTTGTTCCTATTTTTCCAGATGGACCAGAGGATTTGAGCCCTTATCAACTGCCACAACACAATATCCATCTTGTTGGATTCACCAATGAGAAACTCTCTAGATCTTGGTATATTCAAACCAATAGTTTTGCAGTACAGGAAAATGACCTTCCAAAATCTTGAGGAGACCCTGCATTTGAAAAAGAGATGATTTAAATCTTCTTCCAAACCACAATGGTGGCAAAGACCTGCATCAATTTTATATTGTCTAGCTTTGCTGCCAGTCCATATTCCTTTATGCAAAATCAGCCACAACAAGCAGGAGTGCTTATTGTCACGGGAAGGACCAGGTGCACTGGAATCTATAACTCCATTGATGAGAAGACCAAGAAAGATTCCATTTTCGGTTCAGTCTTCCAATAATATCTCTGATGCTGCTTCGAGAACATTTATAACTAGAATACATCTATTGAGCCACATCAGAAATAGTAATAGCCTTCGTCCACAGATTGTTATTAGTGAGAGACAACAACTTGATCTTCTTGTCTTTTATAATCTGTTTACAAGCAAAGGACAAAGTATCAATGTTCATAATATTGTAATCTTCAATCAAATTTCCATCCCTGTAGAGATCTTGCCATTTAACAAAGCCTTTCCTTTTACATTTATTCCACCTAATGGGGAGAGGGGCAATATTAGAAATATCAAACCAGCCAATCCACAAAGAATCCTGCATAAGGAAAGAGTGATTAAAAGAAAACCAAACAGGCAGTCTATAATTTTCTTTGACCTTCATCCAGGCATTCCAGAAGTTGTTGACCAGGGGGCTTCCTTTGGGCACAAACATAGAAGGAGAAATTATAATATCCCAAAGCTTAAAGTTAGACCAAGTTTTATTACTTTTTAGACAAAATTTATCTATGTTTCTTTTAATCAAACAAGCCCAAAAATCATCGTAAGAGACAACTCTAAGAATCCACTTGGCAGCCATCTGAGTAGCCATCCTAGTAGGGCATATCAAACCAAGACCTCCTTCAGATTTTTTCATACAGCAAATCTTCCAATCAACCTTAGGAACCTTGTTCCCACCCCACAAGAATCTCCTGGCAAGAGAGATGGCCTGAGACATCTGCTTTTTTTTAGGCTTCCAACAAGCCAAAAAATATGTCAGAGAAGGCAGAATATAATGCTTTAGCACAAAGAACCTTTGGGAAAGGTTGGGCTGCATGTCGAACCACTTAAAAAGTTTAACTCTGAACTTCTCTAAAACCCAGCTCCATCTTTGATCATTGGTGATTTCAAAGCCCATGGGAATGCCCAAAAGTCTGAAGATAGAGCCTTTTTTTATTAATTCACAACGTGCATCCTTAACACAATCAGGCACCACATTGTTAGTAGCATAGAAACCAGTTTTACTGTGATTAACAATTGAGCCACTAGCAAGACAGAAAATATTAAGACACTTTAGAAAGTTAGCAGCAGAAGACTCATCAGCCCTCATCAAAAGGTTAGTATCATCAGCAAACATCTGAAGACAGAGTTGGGACTGAGCTTGACGGATTTCTAAACCTTTTATAATATCTTTATTGATGCAATCCTTGAAAAAGCCACCCTAGAGCATCACTAGTAATAGCAAACAAAAGAGGGGCCAAAGGACACCCCTGCCTTATGGATCTACAGAGTTTGAAAGGGGAAGACAAATGGCCATTCATAGCAACTTTAGAGTGAGCATTACCAAACAAGATGCTAGTAAATCTAATAAAGTTCCTTCCAACTCCTATATCATGAAGAGATTGCAAAATAAAATCCCACTCAATCCTATCATAAGCTTTATCAAAATCAACTTTGAAAAAGAAAGCATCAATATTCATCTCTCTTGCATAGTTCACACCTTCCCAAATGGTAATAATAGCATCAAGGATGAATCTGCCAGTAATAAAGCCTTTTTGCTCAGGGAGAATGATACTATCCATCAAAGGCCTCAATCTTCTAACCAAGGAAGAGGCATAAATTTTGTACAAGGAAATCAGACAGGAGATAGGTCTCCAATTGTTAAGACCATCCTTAGATCCTCTTTTGTGAATCAATTTAATAACCCCTGTGTTCATGAAAGTAGAAAGGGAACCTCTTCTTATGGCTTCTTGCCAGATCCAGAGAATAATGGGCACCATCACATCTTTAAAAACCTGAAAAAATTCATTTGGAATGCCATCATGACCAGAAGACTTGCAGGGCCTCAATTTACTAATGGTTTCTCTAACCTCACCAGCAAAGAGGGGGAGATCAAGGAGGGAGACCAAGCCAGGATGAATCATTTTTTTCCTACACTGGGCAATGGCAGCTCTTGCACTCCAGATGTGATCCCCTCTCTTGTGAGGCATAGAAAAAACATTGGTAAAGAAGCAAATAGCCTCCTGCAAGTTCTCCTTCACACAAGAAGCATAACCACCAGTACTTTTTTTAACCAGAGGGATGAAATCTCTAGCTTTTTTCTTCCTCATAATCTCATACATATACTTATTGGGTTTATCCACTTTCCCAGCCCAAAATTCTCTAGACGTGGCAAGGGCACCACAAGCAAGTAGATAATCTTCATACCTCACCTTTTCTTGAAGCTCTAGGATCTTCTGTCTCTTAACAGAGGAGTTAATATAAGAATTTTCAAGCTTATATATCTCCTTAATCAGCATCATCCTTCTATTGTATGTAATGTCCTTAGCCTTTTTTTTGTAGGCAATAAGAATTCTATGAACTTATTTGATAGCTTCCTCCCACGCCTTAAAAGGGGAGCAACCCAAAACAAAGTGATCCTTAAAGATCTTAATGATTTTATCTTTCACGATAGGAATCGTGATAAGGGACATGTCAAGATGGCGCCAACCAGCTCTATAATTAGGATTATTGCCTAGGAGCTTAATAATAAGTAGAGTATGATTAGACAATTGCAGAGAAGGATCAACTGTACAAAGACTATTCCAAAGATCATGAAACCTATTAGTGTTCATGTAAAATCTGTCCAGCCTAGTAGACAGCCTGTTGTTAATACTCGTATTACTCCAAGTATGACCAGTATTGATTGAAAGGTCAAACAAATTGTGGGAATTGACCAAAGTAAACCAACAATTTTTTTCATGACCAGCAAGGATATTATTACTATTCCTAGTTCTATCAGAAGAATTGGTAACCATATTAAAATCCCACGTAAGAATGATGTCACCATTTAGCTTACCAATTTCCTCCCAGCAATTGGCTCTATCCAGAGAGTTATTGGCAGCATAAACACTAACAATGGTAAAGGATAAGGGTTCCTTACACTTCACAACAACCCATTGATTAGAGTCACTTATCAAGACCTCTTCAACAAGGTGATTAAGATTAGAATTTATACCTATAGCAGTTCCACCTCTACCACAATGGTTAGTATGATACCAAGTAGACCTGTTGGAGACAATCTACAAGTTAGACTTTAATTGAAACCCACCTACCTTTAATTCCTGTAAACAAATAAAGTCAGGCATCAAGGAAGAGTCTTTTAACCGATTGTTAATTATTTTGCCTCTAATAGGATCTAAGAGTCATTTAGTATTAAGAGAAATTATTGAGGTGTTATCCATAATAAAAGATCTGAAAGAAAAACAACAAAGCAGATCACTTCTTATGATTCTTTAGAGGCTTAATAGCTGAGTTGGAAGATCTGACAGTATCCTTTCTTTTAGGCTTACCCTTTTCCTTAGGACTTGCTGATTTATCTAAAGACATAGAGACATCAGCATCGGTAGGGAAACCTGTTTCTGCCTGCATCATAACTTCCTCATCACTTTTGTTCAATTGCTCAATAAACACTTCATCTGTAGGTAGCATAATACTAGCCTCATCATCATCTGAAAAAAGCGAGTCAAAAGAGTTACCGAATCTATGGGTAGGAGATTTATGGATACCCTTCTTACCCACTGTGGTCCATCCATTTTCCTCCCTTTGAGTGAAGTCATGACCTCCAGGGCAATCACCATTAGCTACTTGTTGGTTGCAAGCATTACTTGATAAATCATTAACAACTTTATTTTGTTCCTCAAGGACCTGAAAGGGGTTACTTATCTCTTTGACAAGTAATTCTGGTTTTAGCCCAAGATTGGATGTCTTCCTTCTATTTTTGAAAGGAACTTTTCTTCCCCATTATTCTTCTTTAGCAGGTTCTTCTTTAATGTTATCTGATAGCTTTTTCTTGGATGGCTCCCCCTTATTCTCTTTTATTTGACTAGCCACCAAACTTGGGCAATCTTTAATCAAGTGACCCTGCTTATAGCAATGAAAACAAGCATAAGGAAGATTTTTATAAAAGACTTTTTGCTCATGAAGTTTGCATCCTTCAAAATTTTTTAAGATAAGAACATGCTTAATACTCTTAAAGATGTCAACTTCGATTAACATTTGAGGATCCCATTTAGGATTAAATAAGTTTATAGGCCTCTGCCCCAACACTTTTCCTATCAGATTACCCCAAATGTTCAATCCATGGGTAGAATTCAACTGGACGGTCAAGAAATTCAATCCATACAGGAACTTTAGTAGGTTTAGCCCCCCTAAGGTTGAAACCAAGAAACCATTTGAAGAAGGAAATAGGAGTATTTCTAATAATCCAATGACCTTCTACAATAACATGCATAGCATTGTGGGCATCTTTAAAAAAGAAAAGGAAATAATTGTTGGGCAAGTACTGAATATGTTTTAGCAAACAAACCTCTACTTTCCCAGTTAATTCTCATCCAATTTTTAAGACTTTCCTGAGCAGGCCTAGGTCCATGCCAAAGCCCTATCACCATCTTCTCAGAAAGATGATTGTTCCAACTCTCCAAGGAAGTACTTTCAATAATCAGAGTGAACTCATCTCTATCCTCCACCTCAGGATCCAGGTTGAGAGTATGCTCAGGGCAAACCTTAGGAGAATCCCTAAATTCACTAACGTTCTCTTCCATCTTCTCTTTATCTTTATTATCTTTATTCACATCAAAAGGAGAGGGCATACTAGTAATACCTTGAGTATTGAACATAGAGAAAGGTCCTGGTTGCTGAGATTGAATGACATTCGCATATGACATACCTATCTGCTTCTGCGGCAAAAAGTTCTGGTTCGGATTTACCTGAAGATCAAAGCTTACCGATGACTTCTCGTTTTCTCTAGCCACCCCAGACTTCATATTGTTAGAGTCGTAGATAGGGTTCAGCATAGAGTTTAGAATGCCATATGTTCCATTCTGAAGTACAGAGGGGCCCGCCAGCCCATCTCTAAGCACCTCATGCAACGCCATGCTTCAGAGTACCTGAGTCCTTCTACAGAGAGAACCCCCCTCGCAGGGGGCACGAGAGCACACGATCGGACCACAGAGAAAAGAGTAAAGTAGCGTCTCAAACCCTGGCATTCACAGCCTCATGATTTCTATCTTTGCTATTTGCTATTTTTTCAAACTTACGATTCCTAATCATTAGTTTAAACTTGAAATTTTTTTTTTAGGAGTTTGATATTAAGACCTAGATTTCCCAAGATTTGAATTAGCTGAAAGAGATTGTATAATGAAAAGCAAGAGAGAACATGTAGCACCTTTGAGGAATGTGTAGAGCCCAAAGGTCCATTAAGGATAGGAATTCAAAAATCTAGATGAGGAGATTGTTTAAATCGATGAAGAGCTCTCACAGTGTGCATGTGTATGGCCCATCCAATCGTTGGCAAAGTTCACCAAGAATACCCATAGATCAACAAGATATATTTTTGAAGAGCACCAATAATCTCACCAAAAGAAAGATGTCTAGCAATGTCGTGGTGAGTGTTGAACCCTCACTCCTCCCAAGTGAGACAAGTGACCCAACCAACCAACATACGTTTCTAGACATTTTAAACTTGAACTTTGTTGGATGTGCATTATGGAACTTAAATTCTACTAGAGAGCCTTATGGTTAGAACTCTTCCTCCAACCTACCCACTTTTAAAGAGATTGTTGGTATTTTCTCAGCAATTGATAAGGAGACTCTAGAAGTTATCCCTCCCAACAATCGTGGCTAAAACATGCATCATGTGAAATTTCATTGATTTGTCTTATACACTCTTTTGATTACACAAATAGAAGAAGATGCCGAATAGGACATCTTTGAACATACTCATATTGATTTACATATTGCACATTGAGGTGCATGCACCATGAACAAATGAGTCTTTTACTTGGGTAAGTTATACAGCCTAGCATTCACCATGTCATGATTACACTAGACTTTTAGATAAAAGTATGCCCATAGGGGATCTAAGCTCCACATTGGGAGTGCATGGGTGGACAACATCATCTTTCTAGCTGCATTGCTCTTGGAAATTTGAGAATTTGATTTCTTTATCTCTCACTTTGCATCTCTGTTTGTCTTCATTTTTTCTTAGCTCTATCTATTGTTCTATTTCGTTGTGCTATTATTTCTTACATGGTATCAGAGCTCAGGAGGCTCTCAGTGGTGTAGAAACAAAACCCCAAAGGTTTTAGAGGTTTTAACAATAAAAGAGAAAAGATGTCAAGTGGTGCATCATCATCTACAAGTGGGAATCAAGGTGATTCATCAATAGGAATAGGTGGAGCAGAAGCAAGAGTAGCAATGATGTCGGTCATCCCAATGTTGTGGATATCACCACCATCCTTCACAGAAGGTAAACTTGATGGTATGAATTACACCCTATGGAAGTTTAAATTCACTTTTATCCTTCATTCATATGAGCTTTTGGAGATTGTTCTAGGGATTGATCATGAGCCCCAAGAAACACCTTATCCGAATAATCTTGGTAGAATGATTCCTCCTGATGTTGATCTTCTATATGCTTAGAAATGTAGAAATGCAGATGCACTCTGTGCTCTAGTGACAACTACTGTTGATAATGTTCTGACTCTCATTCAGCACACTACCAAGGCTTGTGAAGCATGAGAACATATTGAGAAATCAATATGAAACGTGTAACCAAACACAGATTTAGAACTTGGAGAATCGGCTAGTAGCATAAAGGTTTGTTGATAGGGAGATTCTAGAGGTGTTTACCACTCGCATAAAGAATCTATGGGATCAAATGGCGGGAACAAGTATACAAAACTCATACCCAGCTACTTGGGTTGTTTTATCCAAAGGGGGATCCTAACTGCCCGATTTACATGCTTTTTTTTACTCTGACTGGAGTTGGTTTCTATGACACTTGTGTGTCCACTAGTGGTTTTTGCTTCATGCTTGATAGCTTAAAATACCTTGGTTGAGCAAGAAGCACCCTACTATGGCCACTTCTAGTTGTCAGGTTGAGAATAGGGCAACTTTCATTGTGACTATTGAGTATGTGTGGCTCAAATGCCTTTTGGCTGATTTGGGTGTTGGTCAATCTTCTACCACCACCATCTTCATTAATAGTTAGAGCGCATTGGTAGTTGCAAGGAACCTTGTGTTCCATGCTCGCACTAAGCATATTGAGGTGCACTATCATTATATTAGGGAGAGATTCTCTGTTGGAGAGATCGGTTTGGATTATTGGCCCAGACAAGATAATATTGTAGAACTTTTCACAAAGGCTCTGCCTAGGGAGAAGTTTAAAACTTTCCACAAAGCTTTCTGCTTACTTCATTTTTTGGATTGATATCTTTCCACATAGTTTGGCACTCCCTTTACATGAGTGCTAGATCCTTGTTCATTGCATCACTCCCCGGGGGGATTTGTTGATATATTTTGGTAGTGATGTGTTTGAACACACTTAGGACCTTGGGGCACTTTTTTCTCTCTTTAGGATATCCCCCTCCAGTTTGTATATATGCCTATAACCCTAATGGGTTACTTATCTTTGTACATTCACTTGATATACATTTTATGTTGTGTTGTCCTTCAATTCTTCCTCCTTTATGCTTCCATTTGTTCTTTTCTTTGAAAATATTCTTACTCCTTTATTAGTTGTGCCTCGTCTATCTCTCTAATCATGGGAACTTTTGAGGTAGTGTCTTGACTTGATGGTGCATGCATCTTTATAAAATATGCTCCATTGCGTCTATAAATTCTTCCAAATATATATTCTTGATGTTTCCTGATCTTAGTGACTTCATTGAACTTCATCTGGAATTGAGATTTCAGAAAACATCACTATGCTAAACATGGAAGTAACCTATGCAAGCTCTTCCTTGCATGGACTTTAGATGTGTACATGTGAAGTTTTGTCATGTCCTTTATTCTTTAAGCTTTAGCTCTAGTGATGCTAAATACTAATGTTTTTCTATCACAGTTGTGTCCGCTCTTTCCACTGTAACAAGAGGGATTATGTGTGGTAAAGTGTCACGATGTGGCTATGGAATGGTGATAGGATGAAGTGGTGATGGCATGTCCAATATGTTTAATGGTAGTGTAGTGGTAGAGGTACCGCATTGTGGTTTGAATATGGATGGTGGGATGGGGATGGTTGCCTCTTCATAATGTACTTGGGTCACTTCAATGTGAGTATCAGAGATTGTGTTGGACATTATGGGTTTGGATGAGGAGGATGAAATTGAAATCAAGGGTATTGAAGAGAAATATGTTGTACTTATAGATGAATTCATCTTTGTCGCTTCCTCTTGGTCGCCTCTAATTCATCCTCCATTCTTATCCTTGGGCTTGAAGCTTCTTTTGCAGGAGTTGGATTTGTTTGTTTTGATTGTAGACTTTTGTAATGCATGGCCCTTGGTCCAAATGGAACTTGTGGTTCCTGCTTGGCAAATGCTTTGGCCACTTCTTCCCATCTAGATGTTAATGAATCTAAAATTAGCACAAGATATTGGGGTGGTGTTGGTGGTTTCTTCTTCTCCTTTTTCTCTCTATTAGTTTGTGCAATACAAAGGGCTCATGAGATTCAGATACATCCTTTGTTGTTTTAGCATTCCCCTTCTTCCTTACAATGGGGCCCTTGGTATGTAATAGGGAGGTGTGAGCAATGTTGTCTATAATTACGAGCCTTGGAATTATTGGTATTCTTTGGACATTTGTATATGATTCTTTTCAACATTGCCTATAGTTGAGACATTTAGCACAAAATTTGTGTGTGTCTCCACTATTGGTTCTTTTCCTAGTGTAGAGATGATGTCATTTCCATAATATCTTCGTGTGCTTATAGTTGAAATATTAAGCACAAAATCTTTCTTCAAAACTATATTAGTAGAGAGAAACTGTATTAGGGAACTAATTAGTTTATAATACAAGGAATATTTACAAAAATATTAGTAGAGAGAAACTGTATTAGGGAACTAATTAGGAATATTTACAAAAATATCTTTCTTCAAAACTATATTAGTAGAGAAAAACTGTATTAGGGCACTAATTAGTTTATAATACAAGGAATATTTACAAAAATGATGTGTGCCTCATCTCCATGGGTTTCACACTACTACCAATGTCTGGTTACTCATTGTGGCCGTATAGCATGCATACTCTACTACCAATGATGTGTGCCTCATCTCCATGGGTTTCACACTACTACCAATGTTTGGTTACTCATTGTGGCCGTATAGCGTGCAAAAGACAAGGTTGTGCATTGTAGCACATGATTTCCGCACATAAAGGATTTTATTACTTCCTTAGTTCCTTGAAGAATCTTGTATAATTTGTTGATTGAGAAATTGGTTGGATCTAAAAATGATTCTATCATAGAGGTATCTAAAGCATACTATTCATTTTTGGGTTGGGAATACAATTTGCATATTTTTATGAGTTGCAGTTGGCTTCCTAATCCGTTTGATGTGGGTTGAAACCTTCTTCGGTTTCTTGGGAGCCCTTGTTTTCTCACTTTGTGGCTTCTTGGGTACCCCAATCCACGATGCCCGAAATTTGTGTGTGTAAGTGAGCAGATGGCTTTGAAGTGCTTCTTCTATGAGGATTGGTTAGAATTTTCTCCTTGTGTGTGTAAATTTGTTGCTAGTTTTCTCTAATGATCTATTCGGCTTGATATTTGGCTTCCTTCATAGACCATGCTAAATTGAGATTCATAACACTCTTGGATGTACCTCTATCGATGAGGGCCAATGCTTTCTTTGAAAAGTTGGTTCCTAAAATTGCATGTACCCATGGTTCAACTCGATTGCATGTACCCATGGTTCAACACTCATTGTGAAAACTTGGATAGTAGGGGCTAATTGAATGGAATCAAACAATATTTTCATTATTTGTTTACAGCAAAAGATCCTTTGCCTAGCTTCTTATTGAGATTCTTCTCGTATTCTTTCCTCTTTGACCTTTTTATTTTTATTAATTTGAATTCTAGCCAACATCTCATTGGTTAATGGTTCTAGATACCTCTTGATATGGCATCCACTAACATAGTTGGGCAAGATTTCACCTTCAAGTGTTGCTAAATGGACCGCTCACCTATGGAGAGTTTGTTAATGAAAAATGGTCCATGACCTCTTTTTTTTTTAATCTTTTTGGCATGTGTTTTTAGTATGTACACCAAAACAGTCTCCTTCTTTTAAACCTTTATCCTTAATGTGTGAGTTGCAATAAGGTTTTTGACATATTTTAGTAGCATATATGCTTGTTGAAACCTTAAGTCTAGTTTCTTGTAATTGCTCTAAAAGTTCCACATGATTTGATAGCTCATATCCTTTCCAAATGGAATGGTGTCAACCCTAGCGTCAACCCTAGCACTCATCTATAAGCAACTCGATAGGCCCAAATAGCATGATGTAACTATTTGTCCTAGCCATAACACTTATTATTCACAATTTTTGTCAGTTAATGCAAATAATTTCATTTGCACTTTTTTTAATCATTTGCTTGTGGATGATAAGGGTGTGAATTTTTTGGTGCTACTAGAAAATCTACTCATAGGTGTTCAATGACTTGGTTAATGAAGTGTGTTCCCCTGTCATGTAAAATTTCTATAGGAAGGCCATATCTAGTGAATATTTCTCCAAAGAAAAATTTGGCAATGGTTTGTGCATCACACTATTTTATAGCTCTAACTTCAACCCATTTTGTTAAGTGATCAATTTCCAATATTATGTATGTAATCAATTTCCACAATTGTATATTCTACATGAGACCCTTTTGCTAGGGAGCTAATGGGTCCCACAAAATATACTCCATTTAGAAAATGCTTTATCATAGGTATAAGTGGCATTTGATTCTTTTGTAAATGGCATTTTGTCCCTTGACATATATCACATTGCTCAACAAAACTCCTTGCATCCATATGTAGAGTAGGCCACCATCGACTAGCAAAAAAGATTTTCTTAGCTATCCTTTCAAGAGAGAAATGTCCTCCTCAAGCACCTTAGTGAGTAATTTCTAGGATGGGTAGGTGTTTTCTCTCATGAATGCATAAATGTTAGAAAATATCCTTTCGTTCTTTTGAAAAGATAATTTTTCAATTAGAGTATGATCTCTCGATTCTTCTTCAAGCTTCTTTCTAACTTAATTAATGCCCTCTAGAACTATTCCATTACATAAATAATCAACAATTGTATTACTCCAATCTAGTGCTACGATCACTTGATAAAGCATTTAGTATTTAGTTGGTGATCTAACAATGCAAAACTAGTAATAACTGCAATAGTCATGAACATATTTGGCCATGTGTGCCCAATACATACCTAATTGCTTTATGTTTTGCAAAGTCTTTGTTTGGGAAAAATGCCATCCTAGTTTAGTATTTTGGACATCTCATCTTGTCCTCATGCAATCTTGTAGTATTTTGGACATCTCATCTTGTCCTCATGCACTCTTGTCCTGTGTAGTATAGTATCATGGACATCTCATCTTGTCCTCATGCAATCTTGTAGTATGAGATCATATTTATTTCTTGTACCAAATTCATCTCCCTCAAGGGAGTTCTTGTAGTTCAGATGTCTTGTTTCATACGTACAATCCTTGGTTATGGGATCTCTTGTACCATGTCTACTCCAACTATCCATACCTATCAGCCCTGGCTTGTAGGACTTCTTGTAACAATTGTATATTCTTGTATTATTTCCTCTACATGGGTGATATTGTAATCAGTAGCATATTTCCAAAATCATCTTCCAGTCTAGTGCTCACTTAAAATTTTGGAAAGATAGCCTTCATCAGGACCAAGCACCATGGATTCCATTTGAAAGGGGGATTCAATCTTCCATAAGGGATTTGATGGGACATGTACAAGATTTGAAAAGATTATTACAACAAGGTGATCGATCAGTTTCAAGTTATGCCTTAGATCTCAAGACATGCTTTCGTGGATCTACATATCACAAAAAATAGATGGTTAATCAGTTCCAAAGTGGCCTCAAACCCGAAGTCAAGTATCTCTTGCTATCCATGCCTCAAGGAGATAACTTGGATGATGTTATTAATCAAGTAATTCAATGCAAGAATCAATTGTTCAAAGGAAGTGTCAAAGATTTAGTAGTGTTGAATAATCAAGACACTCCTCCTCAAGAATCTGAATCAGTAATCTTTGAAGCTCAAAAAATCATTACAAATGATATGCATCATACACATTATGAATATTAGAACAAGATAAAGAACAAGGATAATTTCATCTTTAATCATGGAGGTGCACTTAAGTTTCTCCATCAAAGATCTTGGAAACACCACAATGTACCACTAGAAGCTCAAAGTATCTATCTTGTGAGGAACCTAATGAAGCTCAAGCTAGGAAATAGAATTTCTCCTTACAAAAATTGTTTCTTGAGGGGGAGGTGATGTCATGAACACTCAAGAAACCATCTCAAGTTCATCTTAGATTTATGAGAGCTTTCCATATCTCAACATTGGTGAAGAATTTGAAGATTCTCAACCAGAGCCCATGCAATTGGAAAACATCAAGATTAGATGACAAGCTTGGAACACAACACACAATACTAAATGTATTACCAAGAGAATGTACAAAGATCAGCAACCCATTTGGGTTATACAGGTATATACAAGCGGGGGGAAAAAACCTCCTAAAGAGGGTCCTAGTGTGTTCACACATATCACTACCAAAATATATCAACAAATCCCCTTAGGAGTGATGTGGTGAACAAGGAACTGGCACTCATGTATAAGGAAGTGCCAAGCTATGTGGAGTCAATCCACAAAAGGAAGTAAGCCCAAAGCTTTGCAAAAAGCTTCAAACTTCTCCTTGGGCAGAGTCTTTGTGAAAAGGTCTGCAATGTTCTCCTATGTGGGCACATATGCCAAACTGATCTCTCCAGTAGAGAACCTCTCCTTGACATAATGATAGTGCACCTCAATGTGCTTAGTGTGAGCATGGAACACATGGTTCCTTGCAACTACCAATGCACTCTGACTCTCAGTGAAGATGGTGGTGGCAGAAGATTGACCAACACCCAAATCAACCATAAGGCATTTGAGCCACACACACTCAAAAGTCATTGTGAAAGTTTCCCTATACTCAGCCTCACAACTAGAAGTGGCCACAGTAGGCTGCTTCTTGCTCAACCAAAATATGCATGCACTACCAAGCATGAAGCGAAAATGACTCATGGACACATGAGTGCCATAGCAACTAGCCCAATCAGAGTCAGAAAAAGCATGTAAATCTAGCAATAGTGATCCCCCTTGAGATAAAAAAATCCAAGTAGCCGGGTATCACTCAAATAGCAAAAGATGCACTTAAACACCTGCCAATGCTTGACACCTGGGCAATGCATAAACCTACACATCTATGAGACAACAAACTACATATCAGGCCGAGTTATGCATAAGTAAATCAAGCACCCAACAACCTACTCATAGAGAACAACATCAAATGCATCTCCAACATAATGAAGAATCAACCCTAAACCTGTTTCCATAGGAGTGGCAATAGGTTTGCAATATTCAAGGCCATAATGTTGCAATAATGTGTCAATACATTTTTTTGACGCAAAGCTATTTTGCCATCAACTTGCATAAACTGAATATGCAAATAATAATGCAAATGCCTTTGACATCTCAAATGAGGCATGCAAATCAGCCTTAAAATCAGCAATATGCTTCTCATTAGGACCAATGAAAAACATGCCATCAACATAGACAACAATGATCAAAAGCACATCATTTGCATGCTTAACATATAAGGTGCTCTCAGTTGGACTGTTATCAAAACCATGTGCAATCAAGTAGGCATGTATCTTTTCATACCAAGCACATTGTGCTTGCTTCAAACCATATAATGCCTTTTTGACCTACACACTTTGTTTTCATGCCCTTTCCACACAAAATTATGGGGCTCAAAAACATACAATTCTTCATGTAAGTAACCATTAAAAAATCCAGATTTAATGTCCAATTGATGACATTCCAACCATGATGAGTTGCAAGTGCACATATGCTATGAACAATAGTCATTTGGCATGTGGGAGCAAAGTTCTCATCAAAATCAATGCTTCTTTCTTGAGCATAATTTTTTGCAACAAGCCTAGCCTTAAACATGTCAAATGTTCCATCAAGTTTACGGTTCAACTTGTATACTCACTTAGTGCTTGCCTTCTTGCAGGAGGCAAATCACATAAAGTCCAAGTACCATTCTTCATAATAGCATCATATTTTAATTGCATAGCGGCCATCTAATTTTTTGAATTTTGTGCTTCATCAAACGAAATAGGCTCATTCTCATCACAAAGACTAGAGGCAACCATAGCATGCAAATATGATGCAAAATAATCACTATGAGATCCTAAAAAAGTATAATATGGTAGAGGTTCATCTAATTTGCTATCTTGCAAAGTTTGCACTAGCCATTTTGGCACAGTTTTGCCTCCTCGAGATCAATTTTGTCATCAACAAGTGCATCATGTAAATTTGCATCAGAAATGGAATGATCTGCATCATCAGATGAAAACTATAAAGGCTAAAAAATTGCCTCATTCAGACCAGCACTTGACTGTCCACTTGTAAAAAGAGGCAACAAAGTATCATACACATATCTAAAGCTAGAAAAGTCTCCTTGGTACATGAAAGTAATGGATGAATTGCATCTTCCATATAAAAAACATCACGGCTAACCAAAATGTGTTTATCTGTAGATTATACAGAGAATAGCCTTTGTTTTCTGAACTGTACCCAACAAAAATAGATTTCACTACTTTATCATCGAATTTCTTGTGTTGTTGTTCAGACACTAATGCATATGCCATACAACCAAAAATACACAGATGAGCAATAGATGGCTTGCGACCATGGCAAGCCTCATATGAAGTGATAGACTATAGTGGTTTGGTGGGACACTTGTTAAGTACGTATGCTACACACACAACAACCTCAAGATAGAAGCTATGTGGTAAAGCTTGACTTTTGACCATACACCTTGCCATCTCCATGAGTGACTTGTTCTTCCTTTTAGCAACTCCATTTTGTTGAGGTGCATACAACACTGTACACTGATGTTTTATCCCATGTTCAACCAAAATTGAATTAAAGTAGGAAGACATGTATTTCCCCCCTCAATCAAAACAAAGGATGTCCATTTTGCATGTTGACATATTTTCAACCAAAACCAGAAACTCTTTGAAGCACATAACCACCTCAAACTTTTCTTAGTGAATACACCCATGCATGCCTGGAAAAATCATCAATGAAAGTCACAAAGTAAAGGTAGTTCCCAAAAGAGGGTGTTTGCATAGGACCACAAACATCACTATGAACAAGCTATAAATTTTGAGTAGCTCAAATTGAACCATCTTTTGGGAATGAGGAACGTTGCATTTTGCCCAAGATACAACCTTCACAAACATGTTTAGTAGGTGCCTCAAGTCTGGGCAAAGAGGACACCATTTCAGATTTCTATTGTTGTAGCAAACTAGCCAAATTTAGATGACCAAAGCATGCATGCCAAAGCTTTACATCTGAGATCGCATGAGAATCATATATTGCACATGCTGAATCATTCACAGATTTTTCATAGTCTATGAGCTTATAAAACTTATGACATAAAATGTCAAAAGCAATAATAACATCACCATTTGGGAGATCATAGATTGTACATCTATCATCAACAAATTTGACAACCAAGCCAATCTTGGCTAATGCCCAAACTAACAAAATATTTTTCTTGATCCCTGGTACAAACAAAGCATCTGACAATGTAAAAGAACTACCACCAGCACTAGTCAGAATGATCTTACCAACTCCCATTACAGGATAAGAGGAGTTGTTGGCACATGTGGCAGTATTCCTTGTAGAGGCATGCTCAAGTGAACTGAAGAAATTGCACTACGAGATAATATGTTTGGTTACCTGAATATCAAAGTACCAAACATTTGAGTCTACTGCAGACATACACTGTTCATGAGAAGATGGGTCAAAACTTCAAATAGTAGTAAACACCCAATCTTCATTCTACACAAGATTAGCAGACTCTGTTTTAGGTATAGAGGCTTCAGCAACAACCATTCTAGCCTCTTTTTTCTTTGCCTCTTTGATAGCCAATTTTGGATAGCTCTGTATGACATGATCATTTCCTTTACAATATTTGCAAAACAATTTTTGCTTTTCTGATTTCTTCTCATCTTTGTCTTCCTTTTTAGATTGTGCAGAATTAGGAGATTTTTGCTTACTATTAGATGAGCCCCATTTACCTTTGCCCTTCTGACTAGCTAAGAAAGTTTGATCTGCAATGTGCATAATGGGCCTATTCTACCTAGACTGATCTTCCTACAATAAGACAAAGACTAACTCCTCAAATGTTAAGGCATTTGGATTGCCTTTCATCATCAACCATAGAGTAGAAACAAAACTCTAATATGAATCTAGAAGACCATTCAGAACAGTTTGCACAATTGAAATTTCTAGCAAGACTTCAGCAACAGAAATCAAGTGCTCTTTTAAATCTTTGATCTTCGTCAAAAAATTCTCCAGGAAATCTCCTTCATTCATGTGCTCACTCTCCAACTATTTTAGGAGATAAGCAACACGAGACTCATTTCTTGCCTGGTATAAAGTGGTAAGTGTATCGCAAGTATCCTTAGGTGTTTTGCAAGAGAAAATGTGAGGGATAATGGCATGTTTGACATACAAAACTATCAATGCATGTGCCTGAGCATCTCTGCCATCCCAGCGAAGTTGCTCTGCAGTAGGTGCAGTAAAAAATAAAGCACAGACAGGAATTTGAATATCGTCATCTTCAATTCCATCTGCATCACCTTTGATAAGCTGTATTTGGTAGGTGTAATAAGATATTTTTCAACACCCTGCACAATATTCCACATTCCTTTTCCAACCAATACATGAGGCATCATATGTGCCCATAATGGGTAATTAGCACCATCCAATCTATCCTCAACAACCAAGATATGGAATACATCATTGCTTTCAGCCATGGCCACTGACTAAAATACCATGATGTAGAAAAATGACTCTATCTCAAAAAGTTGAACAAAACAACCCTATTGACCTCTGCTAGATTTGTAGTAGACTTTGAGGCACTTGTACTAGCAAACCAAAACCTATATATATGTTTGGCACAAATGATGAAATTGCCTACACAAGTGCTATGATAGTGTGTTCAAAGGTTGAAACAAGCTTAGATTGCGATTTCCAGACCAATGTATTCTCACCAATTTTCACGTGAATCTGACAATGTGATCGGAGGGATGTTGACGATGCCCTAGATGAAGCAGTGGCCTGCTTTGATACCAATTGTTAGAGTTTGAGGTCTGTGGAAGAACGTGAACATCACAAGGAAGAAGAAGAAGCTTGAAGCACAACACACAATACTGAATGTATTACCAAGAGAATGTACAAAGATTAGTAACCTGTTAGGATTATAGGCATATATACAAGTCAAGGGGAAAAACCTTCTAAAGAGGGAAAAAACTGCCTCGATAGTCCTAGTGTGTTCTCACACATCACTATATCCACAAGCATAAGAAAGACAATGGGTTATGCTTTTATTGTGGAGGTCATGGCCATATGATATTCAAACATCCTAAGAAGAAGAAAAAATTTGGATTCAAGACTTCCACCATTACCATCCCAAATCAAAAGAATCATCAAGAGAGTTAAAATAGGAATACATCTTACCATGAGAATCATCCAATTGATCTGAACATATATATACTACAAAACCTTTCTCGTTTCATCATGGATAACCATCATCATTGTGTTACAATATCACATAGCATGAACTTTACAAAGACCAAGAACTATGAAGATTGAAGTCAAAGCATATCTTTAGATCACATGGACACTCCTCATGGAACTTGTTGCTTGAGGGGAGGTGATTTAATGGACACAAAAGAAAATCTCCAAAACCTTAGATTTCATGTGATATCCTATATCTCATGATTGGTTGAAAATTTGGAGAAACTAATGCTACCATCATGTCTAGAACGTTTCCAAAACCCTAAGATTGATTGCCAAGTTATTTGATTATGACAACTAGAGTACCTATTTTGGATTGTTGACATCATCAATCATAATTTCCCTTTAAGACCTATATAAGGAGGGATTGCCCAATCATATCCTCAGTCTTCTGGATGTCAGTCTTGGGAGCTCAAGGAATCATAATCTCCAAGTAAGTACTTTCCTAGTTTCGTTCCAGTTCTAGTCTTATTCCTTGTTCTAATCTTGTCTAACCTAGTGTTTTGGACATCCCATCTTGTTCTTGTGAAACCTCCTAGTATGAGATCTTGTCTAGGTATTTCTTGTACCTAGTTCATCTCCCTCAATGGAGTTCTTGTAATTAAGATATCTTGCTTCATACTATGATACCGGGTTGAGGAATCTCTTGTATACAGTGTAGTCCAATTATCCATACCTATGAGTCATATGTTGTGGGACTTCTTGTAACAATTATATATTCTTAATTATTTCCTGTATGTAGGTGATTTTGTAATCAGAAGCATATTCCTGAAATCTTGTTCAAGTCTAGTCAAAGGGTACAATCTAGTGCTTCCGTGACACTCTTAAGAATTCAAAGAGACTCTATATTGTCTACATTTGGGAAATAATTTTTGCTACATAGGGATGTGCATGAGTCTTTGTGAATAATAATAGGACAAATCAAGCTTTGGAAAGTTGTAGGGACATTTCTCAATCCAAATGACATCACTTTAAATACATATATTCCCCATGCAGTAGCAAAGGTAGTCTTATGTTGATCTTGAGGTGCAATTGTGACTTGATTGTAACATGAAAATCCTTCCAAAAAACTATACACATCTTTGTATGATACCATCATTTCCAAAAGGTGATGAGTAATGGGCAATGGATAACTATCCCTAGTGGTTGCGACATTGACCTTCTTCAAATTCATGCACACTCTTAACTTATCATTCTTTTTGGGCACAAGAACGATAGGGGACACCCATTTGGTGTGATCAATCTCATAGATAAAACTTCACCCTCCCACCCTTACCTTTCGTCTACTTGGCCTCCCTTCCACCCTTACCTTTCGTCTACTTGGCCTCCCTCCCACCCTATGTCCATCACTTTTTTCCTCCCTTCCACCCTAGCTTTTGATGGATATTGGTGTTTCACAAATTGGTGATCTCATGAAATTTGCAGTCCGCATCAAACTCTTAACAAGTCTTTATGTATATTCTTTGGTCATTGTTTATGATAATAGCGTTTGTTGCCCTAAAAGAACAGAAAGGAGAAATCTACTTGGGAAATAAGAAAAGTCTCCTGATCAAAGGAACGGACAAAGTATAGATTACAAATCATAAAGGAGAATGAAAGCTTTGTCTAGTGTACTCTTTGTACCTAACCTTTGCATTAATCTCCTCCCACTCAAACCCATTATTGATCACCACAAACAAGTCTTGTGTGACAATAACTTAGTTAAGGTGATTGATCCTACAACTCAAGATATAATAGCCCAGGGCATAGAAGACAAACATTTAAACAACCTTTCATGCTTCCTAACTAGGGAATCACTTTCCACACTTTGTCATCAAAGATATGGCCACACATCATACCTTACCAAGATATCAACATCTCAATTTGTTAAGGGATCGCCAAAGATTATTCAAGTGCAAGATGTGTGTCAAGCTTGCACCTAAGAAAAACAACATATGGCTCTCTTATCGAAAGAGGCATCCACCCAAGCATGGAATCCTCTAAACTTGGTCTCTATGGACCTATGAAAACACCATCATTAATTGGATCACTCTACTTCTTTATCTTAGTAGACAACCACAATAGACATATACATATACATATTTGTATATGTATATGGGTGTATTTTATCAAATCAAAGACATATAACTTCTCCAAATTTAGAGAGTGGGTCTATCAAGTTGAGAATAAAGCATTTGCTTTAGTCAAAACTATCATATACAATGAAACTCGTGAGTTTATAAATCACGATTTTGGTAACTTCCTAAAGCAGAAGGACATCAAACATCAAGTCACACATCCTCATGCTCCATCTCAGCTAATAGATAGTATATAATTTATATTTGGTTTAGTGTGTATGTAGGTAATATAAATTGAGCTATACATAAGTGTATTTATGTATTTAGTGAGTATGCACACGAGAATAGAAGAAAGTGTGAGGTGTAGTGACATGTGTATAGTTACTAAGGATGAAAAGAGAAACCACGTGAAAGTGTATGTCTATATATATGCAGGTATGTTTTGTTTTCCTTTTCTAATGCTTTGTTTCATGTACGGAGAGAGAGACAGGGAGAGTGAGAAGAGAGGAAGGGAGAATACGAGAAGGAGATTACACCATATCTCCTTTCTTTGCTCCCTCTCTCTTCAGCAAGAACCTTCTTTTCCCCCCATTTTTTGTTTTTCCCCTTTCTTTCTTCCTTTCTTCCTTTCTCTGCTACAAAGTTTGTGAAAGTTGGTTTTATCTATTGCAGATAATGAGGAGAGAGAATATGTTGGAAATCTAGGTAATTTCTTCTATTTTCTTTGCTTTTTTCACCATCATCATCATCTCCATCATCTCTACTCTCCATTTTCTTGCATCATCATCTTCACCATTTTGGTCATACCTCCACCTTCCATATCCATTCCCTCATTTCATTTGTGTGCGAGAGAGGTTGATTTTGTGTGCTTGAGAGTTTTTTGGCAGGAACAACATTCCACATTGTGGACAAGTAGCAAAACAGGTAAAATTTTAGTTTTTTCATCATCCTTGCCAAAAGCTCATACGGTCACAATGGTCCTCCAAGTTTGGATCTTTTAGAATCCATCTATACCAGCATACAAAGCATGCTAGCACCTCCAAGGAACCATAGGTAATTTTGCAAAATTCGTATTTTTTTAGAACATTGCAATGGTCCCATGCCATCGCAATGGGCCTTGACCATCACAACGGTCCCACATCATTGTGATGGGCCTTGAGCATCGCGATGAGACACCACACCACCATGATTGGCGCAAGCCATTGCAATGACAATAGACCATCGTGATTGGCTTACACCATCATGATGATCGGAGACCATCACAATTGGCTCAAGCCATTGCAATGACCCACGAGACCATTGCAACAACCACCTTGACCATGCCATTGTGATTTGTACAGACCATCGCGATGCCTTCAGACCATCGTGCCCTTGGACCATTGCAATTGTCTCATGTCATCACGACGATCCTTTTGCCCATTGCGATGACACCACACCATCATGAAATTTCATGACCATCATAATCTTGTCAGACCATCATGATGGTTCAACTCAAACGCCAAAAAATTAGGGTTTTTGACTTTTTTTTTCAATTTCGAAGCTAAATCTGGGCATATTTTCAAGCTTTTTAACCTACACAATTATGAATGCTATAAACAAATACATAAGATCTTGAGAGCTTCTGTTTGTCTGTTTTAATCCCGAGAACCTTGAATTGTCATAAATTTTTCATATGAAATCCATTTTTTGAGGTCTAGAGCTCGTTGGAAAGCTCATTAGATAGGTAATTTGAACTTGACCCTCAAGTGGCAGTAGGAAACCAAGGGAGCTCTAGAGAAATTTTTATCAATACAAGGGGGAAAAAATGGTCTTTAAATAGTGCCTAAATCAAAATTTTTGTCAATTTTTTTTTGTAACGAATTAAAAGAGAAAAAACTAAAATAAACCCAAGGTTAGAGATACCTCGATGGGTAATGTTGCCCCGATACCTAAGCAGATAGCAACCGTGGTGCCAATTGCAAAAACTGTTGTAGCTACTGGGCGTCTAAACGGATTTTGAAATTTATTGACATTTTCAAGAAAAGGTACAGTCAATAAGCCTGCAGGCACCGATGCCATTAAAAGAAGTGTGATCTAAACTTGGGACTTTCACACGTCCATCAAGATTCAATTAAGGGTGTCTAGAGCAAGGTGCGAGTGTGTGCAAGCTTGGGAACACATGTCTTGGGCATACAAGTGCAACACAAAGAAGCGAATTAAGATTGGAAGATCTCTCAATCCCCTCAATCAACTTTTAGCATAGGCTAAGCATGATTAGTGGTTTTGATTGATTAGAGGCACGATAGGAACACTTAAGTTCTAAGAGCCTTCAAATTCTCAAGTTTAAGAATAAGTTACTTGTAGCCAAGGGACAACTTAAAGGCAAATAATTTAATCTAATTGTACGAAGAACATCAAGTACGACAAACCTAAGTGCTCCTTATGATGCATGTTTTAAAACAAGAAAATACATACTAAAGAAATTAAAAGGAACAAGTGATTGATATCAAGGAATCAGCAATGTGGTTGTATAGAGGTCATTGGGCTAATTAGTAGGGCATATGAACCTTAAATCAGGCAGACACCTAGGGAGACATGGACAAAGCATAAGATCTTCTAAAGCAAGTGTCAATCACACAGCTAGGTCGTGGGTGCAACAACTTAGTGATTATCCTTACATATTAAGCTCGGAAACTAGTGATTCTGAAATGTCTTTTAGCATGGAGAGACCCACAGGTAGCTCAGGCACTAGCTATTTACTGACACCAGAAGGCACTATAAAGTGCAATTGGAATATATCAGGACCAAGCAATTAGGTGCACACATCTATGAAGATGGTCTGAGGTGATCAATTGTCCAAATAAAAAATCCCGATCAACCCTTTGAACTTGAACACCCTGTGGTTAAATTTGAAGATGTTTTGTACACTGATAAGCAAGGAACCATATATGTGATTACCAGCTTACTAGATAGGATAGATGAGTTCGAAAATGTCATTCCCCGAATGAGGTAGAAGACCTAGAGCAAGGAGACCTAGGACAAGAACCCAAGAATCCTCAAGGCAAATCCATCTTGACTAGAGTGATCATGGTAGAATGGGTTCTCCAAGACAAAAAAATAATAGAACTATTCTTGAATAGGGAAATGGAGGAAGCCTTTTGGAGATTCAAGTCAGATCAACATAGCAAAATAGGCGGGGAGATATAGGCAAAGTTGTCTATGTGGATAACACATCGGAGAGAATGTTCTTGGTAACATAGCATGTAGGCATGCATACACTTGGCAGGGCAAATTGATTTTTGCTCCACCAAGATCTAATGTTTCCCATGGCCTCCAAGGTGTAGGATCATCCCAGGCTCATGAAACCCAAAGGGAAAGAGCTAGAGAGAGACATGAGGTTTATTGAACAAATGTGCTACAAGGGCAAGAGGGCATTGGTTGCATGATGGACAATTGGTACAAGAGCACATATTCCACATTACCATTTGTATTATGGACAAGGAACATTATTTCACAATGTTGAGCCAAGAATTTCATATTGTGTACAACATGCCCTTCACCCAAAATGTATGGAAACAAGCAAGGATAGATGCAACATGAGCTTGCTAGTATACATGCTAGATTTTTGAAGATGTGCCCAAGTAATGAATACACTTCATCCATCAATGGATCAACCTATTGTCCTAGAAGCTATGGTAATGGATCTAAAATGGAAGCCAAGGAACATCAGATTTACACATGGATTAATCAAATAAGACATCGATTGGGCCAAAAATGGCTTAGTGGATTTGAGGGGATGAAGAACATGATGCAAAAAAGGGGACTTTCATAGATATTAATAGAATAGATATTGAAGAGGCAGTGTGTTTGGTACATCAACACTTCGGCTTCCCCAATATGAAGATATACTACACCATAGAAAGTAGTACATCAATTACTATAACATGTTGCAAAGTAAGTGGGAAATCACATAAATCTAACATCCTATGTCCAAAAAAGATTATTCGAAAAAAAAATCAATGGGGCATCAAGAAAATTTTAAGTGGTGGTATAACATTGAAAATATTGATTTATCATGCATTGGCCACACAAATCAAATCATTGTTAACACCCACATCATTGGAAATGGCTCAATATGTCAAGTCAACATTGGTTAAAAAGAAAAGGAAATAGACCACTTCTTCAAGGGTAGAAACAAGTGCCACCCCTAAAATGTGAGGATCGAAAAGAGCAAGAGAATATGAAGAGGCAGTATTCACTTCAACGGCCAGAGGGCACACACTTTACCCACATCAACATTGGTGCCACCACCTCCCATCACTCAAGAGGAATTAGAGGAAGCTTTTTGGGCCACTCATGTGTATATAGAGGGACAAGTAAATCTCACAATATAGGGTCATCATTATCAACAAACCAACATGGGAAAAGAAAAACAATGAGAAGGAAAACAAAAGAAAAGTTTATCAAGGTATGCAAACCTTGATCTAGACAATTCTAGCTCTTGTTCTGGGTCAGAGGAAGAAAAAGATGATCAATTTCAAATAAATGGAGATCGGCTATCTGATGTAAATGACGAGGGAGATTAGGATGAATTGCATCAGTTACTAGATGGCATTGAACAACAACTTCTACAACAAGAACAAGAAGTACCTATGGAGAAATCACCTATCTAGACACCTGATCCATGCATGGATTTTATGATTCATTTCAATTCATCGGCTACCAAAGCAATAGTGTCTATTGACACTAACAAAGAAAAAACTCCTTAGGAACAGGAAATACCACCTCAAGCACTGAGGGTAATGACGAAAGGACAACAATGAAGTATGGATGAAGTGATATCTTTTCAAGCTAAAAGTTCACATGACAACATTGATGTTTAGGAAACCAAACAATTGAATCTCTAGATACATATTAAACAATTGTTCAATGAAATTGTACATATTGTTAGGGTAAACAAGCAATTACAAATCAACCTCTCACATTCCCAACCACTTGGTTAAATGTCGATGTGAATGAAATCAAGCCAGTGGTTCGTGCTATGATTCAAAACATAATGGACATGCAAAATTAAATATGAAAAGGAAATATGGAGAGAAATTAATTCAAAGTCCATAGTGAGCAGTTTTCAGAATAATTGATGATTTTATATGGCCAACCCAAAAGAACGAAGAATGCATTGGAAGAATCTATGATAAAAATTGATAGTATAATGTCCCAAAACACCACTCTACATCAAGAAATGAACAAGATAATAGAAACTTATGAACATGCATCCACCCAAATACAAAGTTCAATAAAACAAATGTGTGTTATGAGAAGCTGAGAAGGTTCAACTCCTAGTTAGAGTTAAATTAATTGAGTCACACATAATGGGGTACATGGAAGAGACAATAACACTGAGAATGAGAAACAAAGAGTTAATGAATTCCTTATTATCTTTTCACACACTGTGGGCAAAGATAGATTAGGAATTGAAAGTGAAAGACATGAAAGAGAGACACATAGAGCACATAGGCATCAAAGAGACACACATGATTTTCCATTGCCTAGACCCCGAGAGTACCCAAGAACCCTTAGATCCTATCAAGTGGTCAAGAAAATGAAAAACTACTTTGATGGGTCAAGAGATCCTTATGATCATGTGGCTGATCATGTGGCTGAGTTCAATCAAGTGTTGAGAGCTGAACAAGACTATGACTTATTCACCTAGTTTGAGGCATTTGGTTTGACTCTCAAGGGTACTACCTTAGCTTGGTTTCAGCCCCTAAACAATCATAATTATCAAAATATAGGTCAATTGTTAGAAACATTCTTTGTAGAATTTTCCAAGAGTGGCATTAGGCACAACACATCATCCTTGATACATAGCTTCAAGCAGACATCCCAAGAAATAGTACGGCTAGTCGGACATAGATCCAAACAATACGTGGAAAGATGTCTCACACCTAAATTTCCTACACAAGTGAAACAAGTTTCCCTATTTTTAGATGGCCTTCTAAGCGAAAAACTTAGATCATACATATATCTCAAGGAGCCAATCACATTAGATCAATGCTTGAGAATGTGTATTGACATAGAAGACAACTTGGGTGAGGAGTTAGAATTGTCCAAACTCTATAAGGATTCTGAGAGTTCTACCAGTCATACTTCCTGAACCTCCACTATGATAGATGAGCTAGCTAAGCAGCTTGCCAAGAAGTTAGGAGTTCAAAATAGACAAACACTAAAGGTCACCTCATTGAAGCAAAGTTATACTTGTGGAGGGGACCACATGGCTAACATACACCCATTGCAAAACCATAATGTGAGAGGATTGAATGCTTCATATTGCACTATTGAGAGAAAATACACAAACCATACAACTCAAGGTTGTCTATACAATAGGCAAGCCATCAAACAACCTTATCAGCAACCTTACCAATAGGATAGATATCAAAACCAATACCAATAGCCATATTATAGACCACAACAACAATATCAACCTCAATACCAACAACAATATCAGACACCATATATGACACAATCGATCTTAGGAAACCAACCACCATCTCTCGCCAATGTGATTCTAGTTAAGTATGCAATGGTAGAGGAGAACCCTGATAGAGCATTGGTGCTGATGACCCCTTTGGTCTCAACAAATGACTCTCATGCTCAAAGTTCTGACTACACCCATGAAGATAGTCCATGAGCTTATTACGCAGAGTCACCTGAGCATAGTGAGACTTATCCATATCAATGTGAGGCACTACCTATGGAACCAAATTGGGAGCTAGAATACTCCAATGTCATGTATAAAAATCCTAACCCTAGGCCCCAATTGAGACAAATGAGATCACGATCCCCTAAAGGACCATGCTACATACGCCAAGGAGATGACTTCATTTGTGATTGCCCTATACCTGCACCGATGCAACCCCAATCAGTGAAAATTCAAGGTTTCTATCCAAATTGTGGGAAGGAACACCTTTTAAGGGAATGTGCTAAGAAACCAAAAAATGTGCCAAAGATCACTCCTACTAATGTCATTGGATTGGTAGTAGAGTCTAATAGAAGTGTGACTTCCACTACTCCCATGCAAGTAATCATTAGAGCTCAGGGATTATAGCAAAGCCAATGCTTAGGTCAGGAAAAGAGTCTTGAAGTTAGTGAGACAAAGAGCATAAATAAGAAAAGAACATGAGCATTAAAAGATAGTCATGAGAGAATGAAAGGGCAATGTTCAAAGAAGATGAGCGAACTTGAGGAAATCCTAAGAGAAACAAAAGCCAAGTTAACCAAAATTGCATCTCAAACACACTCGCAAAACCCACCCACCCCATCCACACCAAACCATCCCATAGACCCACCACTCATTGTGAGTAGACCTCAACTAGGGTCTATGCTCGCAGATCCAACCCCAAAAGGCCTGGAGATGATGTTTAAGACCTACCAAACTCGACTTCAAGAAGGGCCAACAGTTGCAAACCTAGACAAGAGTTACCCTACACCAGATTTAGAGATTGAACAGACAAAAATGTGCATGAAAATGGTAGAACTAGCTTAGGCTATGCTCAAGGCCAATAAATTGTTCAAGAAGACAAATTCTATTAAACCGGGTTTGCACTTTGAGGGCTTATTAGAAAGATTAGAGAAGTTGGTAAACAAGCCACATGTTTCTTTACCTCTACATGCTCAACCAGTTGTTGAAAGAGAAAGATCACTACCAATGAAAGTTTATGTTCTTGATTCCTTGGATGATGGAACACCTCTTTCAATTGAACAATACTCTCAAGAGTTCTTGCAAGAAATACAAGAAGAGAAATGGGCCAAGGAGAAGGGAGATCCCCCTCCTATCCCTGAAATTGATGATATTCATGATCGATTTCCCTAAGGCATTCCTTCTATTTATGGATACCAAGCACAACAACAAGTTATGTTTTTAAATTTAAGGTTTTTTTAATATTCTGATTCTTTTTTTTTTGTTTGAGATTGAATAACAAGAGATATTGTATGGTAGAACAAAATAAGAGAAGACCTTGTTGGGTGTGTGTGGAAGTGTGAGAGACACACGAGAAGCACACATAAGGAGCACAAATGCAACAAGACACACAGAGAAGATGATGGCTGGAATAACACTCTCTATTGACGATGAATTGAACTGAAGGAAGAGCTGAATAATATCCCTAAGTACAAAGTACCACCACATATGAGAGTATCAAGTATGTGGTAACATGGGGAAAAAACCTCTAGCCCGCGCTAGAGTAAAAAGTGCCCATGTATAGGGAAAAGGTTCACATCAAAGCTACTCGAGGAACACATAAGTGTAACAAACCCTCTGGAGCGAATGATGTGAACACATACAGGGAGTGACAGATCAGCCCCCACAAGGTAACAAGCCTAAAGCTTTGCGAAAAGCTTCAAAGTTTTTCCGTGGAAGAGCTTTGGTGAATATGTCTGCCACATTATCTTGTGTAGGCACATATACCAAATCAATATCTCCTGCATGAAGGCGCTCTCTCACATACTGATAATGCACCTCAATATGTTTGGTCCATGCATGAAATATTGGGTTTTGTGCAATAGCCAAAGCACTCTAACTATCAGTGAGAATATGCATAGCAGCATCAATCTCCATGCAGAGATCCATCAATAGGCATCTTAGCCATATACACTCCACTGTAGCTGTGAAAACTACCATGTACTTAGCTTCACAACTCGATGTTGCCACTGTAGGTTGCTTCTTACTCAACCAAGACATGCATGAGTCTCCAAGGAAAAAGTAATTACCACTAGTGGACACGCGAGTATCATAACAACCAGCCCAATCACTATCTGTAAAAGCATGCAAGCATGGCTGAATATCTTTGCCATAAAAGAGACCTAAGCTCAAAGTGCCTCTGAGATATCTAAACACACATTTTACCGCTTGCCAATGCTTAGTGCCATGGCTATGCATGAATTGACTCAACTGGGAAACCGCATACTGTATATTCGGCATTGTGTTGCATGCATATATAAGACATCCCACAACTTGCTGATAAAGAGAAGTGTCAAATGCATCACTAGAATCCTCAACTGAGAACCTGAATCCTGTCTCAACTTGTGTGGAAACTGGCTTGCAATCCTCAAAGTCAAAACGCTGAAGTAGTTTTTCAACATACTTTGCTTGATGCATAACAATTCCCCCCTCAATGGATACAAACTGGATGCCAAGATAGTAGCTCAAAAGACCAAGATAAGTGACATCAAAAGTATGCTGCAAAGCCATAAGAATGTCACGTTTTGCATCACATGACCCAGTCAAGAGTATGTCATCGACATAAAGAACAAGCACTATAAGATCAGCCCCCTTTTTGCATACATAGAGTGTGATTTCAATAGGACTACATGTGAAGCCAAGAGCAATCAAGTGCTTCTGGATTTTGTCCTACCATGCACGTGGAGCTTGCTTGAGACCATACGAGGCTTTATGCAAGTGACAAACCATATGCTCTTTCCCTTTCATAGCAAATCCAGGAGGTTGCTTCACATAAACCTCTTCTTGCAAATCACCATTCAAGAAGGTTGTTTGTATGTCCAATTGATGCACTTTCCAACCTCGATGGGCAGCCAATCCAACCACGGTACGAATGGTAGTCATGCGTGAAGTAGGTGCAAAAGTTTCCTCATACTCAATGCCATATTGTTGCACATATCCTTTGGCAACCAATCTAGCTTTGTAGCGATCAATGCTACCATCAGATTTTCTCTTAATCTTGTAAACCCACTTTGTACCAATGGCATTCTTTCCTTTTGGCAATTCACATAACTCCCAAGTACCATTCCTATGTATGGAATCCATTTCTGATTGCATAGCACTCATCCATTGTGGATCGTCACATGCATCTTCAAAAGAAAGTGGCTCTTCATTACATGCTGTAGCAATAAGAGAATAATCCACAAAATTACTTGATGCATGATGAGAGCTTGATCTTGTTCTACCAAGTAAAGGTGCACTCAATTTGTTGTCCTGCAAAGTTTGTTTCAGCCACTTTGGCATAGATTGTGCACTCTTGATAGACATGCGTTCATTATGTAATACATCTTCAACATGTAGATCATGCGTGGGCTGAATTTCATGCTCATTTTCAGCCATATTTTGACTCATATGTTTAGCCATATGTGGCTGGAAATTTCCAACAGTTTTGACAAATTTTCAGCCATGTTTGGCTGGAAATTCTCTGCATTTTCAGCCCTATTTGGCTGGAATTTTTCAGCCCTTTGAGCCTCATTTCTCTGGTCTACATGGCCATAGTCAAGCACACCATTTTGGAACAAAGACATGAGTGTATCGAACACATCTTGTGAGCTCGATGCCATATACACCTCATCCAAATGGTGTTGTCGAGCGTAAAAATAGAACTCTACTTGAAATGGCACGATGTATGGTTAAAGGAAAGCATCTTCTTGATAAGGCTTTTCACGTAAATCAGATGTGTAAGGATAACATAAGCCCTCATTGATTGTTCCCTTTATATACTTCAATATCCTTTTGGCTGCATCCATGTGAGGTTTCCTAGGAGTGTGCATGAATTGGCTAAGCACACTCACTCCATAGTAGATATCAACCCTAGTTAGGGTGGCATAGTTTAAGCTTCCAACTAGACTTTGGTAGCTTGTAATGTCTTCAATTGGTTCTCCTTCATGAGCACTTAACTTTTGATTGACCTCCATGGGAGTACCTGCAACCTTAGTGTCCTGCATTTTGAACTTTGTAATAATATCTTTTATGTACTTCCTTTGTGTAAGGAACATTCCTTGATCTGTATAGACAAATTCTAAACCAAGAAAGTAAGTGAGCAATCCAAGGTCACTTATCTTGAATTCTTCCTTCGTTTGTGCTTTGATCTTCTTGATTCCATTTGCATCATTACCTGTAAGAATGATATCATCTACATACACACATAAATATATAACTTTAGAGTTATTCCTCTTAATGAAGAGGGAAGAATCAGCCTTGCTCAATTTGAATCCTTTGTCCTTCAAGAATGTAACAAGTCTATGGTTCCAAGCTCTAGGAGATTGCTTGAGATCATAGAGAGCTTTCCTGAGTTTGCATACATATTGAAGATGTGATTTATCAACAAATCCAAGAGGTTGTGCCATGTACACCTCCTCTGAAATCCAACCATTTAAAAATGCATTTTTTACATCCAGCTGATAGATGTTCCAATTGCTTGAAGAAGCTATACTCATGAGAACTCTTATTGTTGGCATCTTTGCCACAAGAGAGAAGGTCTCCTCATAATCAATTCATTGGGTCTGAGTAAACCCTTTAGCCACAAGCCTTGCTTTGTACCTATTTATTGAACCATCAAAATTCTTTTTTACCTTATAAATCCACCTAGATCCAATGATCTTCATGGATTCTTTCTTGGGAACTAGGTCCCAAGTCTGATTCTCTTGGAGTGCTTGCATCTCTTCCTCCATTGCTTCTTTCCACTCTGATTTCTTGTTTGCTTCTTCAAAGGTTGATGGTTCCTCTGAGTTAATATCCTGAACAATATAGATTGAGTGTTTAGTGACAAGAGAAGTGTCAAATCCATACCTTTCTGGCTTTTTCTTTTCCCTAGTTGATCTCCTTATTGTTTGTTGAGAGGATTCTGCAATATCCCTCAAGTCTTGCATCTTCTCTTTACCTTTGTTGTTCCATAATCTGAAATTCCTTCTTGGTGTCTTTCGATCATCATCAAAATCACTTGAATCTTCATGTTTTTGATCAGTTGCCTTTTGGAGTGCTGGAAATTCCTCCTCTAGGTCATAAGGTAGCTTGACTTTTCTGCAATCATCTTCAAACCACGAGTTTTTTTCATCAAAGATAACATCTCTACTAACAATAAAGCCTTTCGTACTTGGACTATACAACCTATACCCTTTTTGGTTTAGATCATATCCTATGAACACACATTTCTCTGCCTTAGGATCCATTTTATCTCTGACTTGTGATGGAACATGTGCATAAGCTATGCACCCAAAATATTTTGTAATGATCTAGGCTAGGTCTCCTTCCATTCCAAGCTTCATATGGTGTCATCCCATCCAATACTTTAGATGGGAGCCTGTTGATGAGATAAGTGGCTATAGACACAACTTCTACCCATAGATGATTGGGTAATTTTTTCTCATTAATCATGGACCTTGCTGCCTCCACAATGGTTCTACTCCTCCTTTCTGCTAGTCCATTTTGTTCTACAGTATACCTGGTAGTGATCTCTCTTTTGATGCCTTTATCTTGGAGATATACATCAAAAGCATGGGAGAAGTATTCTCACCCTCCATCTGACCTTAGCCTTTTCAAGGTTTTCCCTGTTTAGTTTTCAATAAGAGCAAGATATTTTTTTGAAACAATTGAACACTTCATTCTTAGGCTTCATAAAATACAGTATAGTCCATTTGCCACAATCATCAATGACTGATGTCCAGAATATAAAAATTCTGAGCTAAGGCAAGAGCCCACAAACAAAATTGATAATTCTAGTCAAATTAAAATCAATAATAGTTCAAATAACAATTTCATTTCTGAAAGAATTGAATTACCAAAATCCAAGTTAGTTCTTTTTGGCTCTTTACCCTCAAGTGTAGCTTCGCAATTGAATGATACATAGTACTTGGATCCTGAAATTGAAGGGTCTTTGCTAGGTCCCCAAACATTTGTGTGGACTAGCTCCAATAGATCACCATGAATGTAACCTTTCTTCATAAAAGGTTGTCTATGAGACTTCCCAAATTAACATGCACTTCACTTGTATATCATGTGTTTCTTGGATATGTTTGGCAAACCAAGCACACTCTAATCCCTACATATTTGCTTCAAACTCATTTCACCTATGTGAGCTAATCTTTTGTGCCACATTTCTAATTCTCATAAGGTTTGTCCTCCATAATTGAAAAGTGCTATATTTCTAGTATCTTGTAACTCAAATGTAAAGAGTCTACCTGTCTTTTCTCCCTTTTCTATCCTTTTGAAACCTTGTTGTCTTCAACAAATGCTCCATTTCTTATGAACCTTACGTGCAATCCTTTTTCTACAATTTGTCCAACACTTATCAGGTTCTTGGTTATGGTAGGTACATACAATACCTTGCTGAGTAGATTCATATTTCCATCTGGTGTCTTCACATTTCCAATTTTTTCCACTGAGTGCCTTGTGTCATCTCTTGTCTGTACCTCATGCTTGTTCCTTGGATCCTCCAAGTCAGATAACAATGCCACAGTTCTTGCTACATGATTTGAACAACCAGAATCTATATAGAACACATGCTCATCTACTTTACCTTGCCTCATGGTCATGTTCATCAACAAAAATGAGTCCTCTTGTGCCTGATCTTCAGTGTAATTGTTGTAGTCTCTTCTTCATCTATAGCCTCCTTAGTTATTGTGTTGTAGTTGTTGTTGTAGTCATTGAAATTGTTTGATCTTCCTCTTCCATAGCTTCCTTTATTGAAGCCTCTTCCTCTCTGATTTCTAGGTTTCTTGAAACAATTCTCAATTTTATGGTTAGTTAATCCACATATGGCACATGGAGAGGTGCTTTGGAATCTCCCCGTGCCTTGTCTACCTCCTCTGCCTCTTCCTCTTATACATCTACCTCTTCCTGCAAAGTTAGCTGGGGAGGTACTAGCTTCATCATCAAATTTCTTGCCATTACCTTTACTATCACTACTCTTGTTCTTATCAGTGTATAGGGTAGAGGATCGATTACCTTTTGAGTTGTCAATGTTCTTCACAAGCTTGGCTTCATGAGTGAATAGTTGCCCCATTAGAGTATTGAAGTCAGGTACCTGCATGTCCGTGTATAGATCCATTGCAATGGTGAAGGCTTCCCATTTATCACCTGCCTTGATTCCATTGATCACTTGTCTCACAATTTGCTCCTCTTCAATGAATTCTCGAATGCTTCTAAGCTGATTAGCTAGGTCCTTCATTAATCAGTCACATTCTGTTTGGGCATATTTTTAAGTGTTGTAAACTCCATCCATAGTTGGTTCTTTCTTGCTCTGGTGCTTGAAGAGAAGAATGCTTCAAGTGCATTCCAGGTTTCTTGTGATGTCTTATAGTTCCTAATGTGTGGAAGCAAGAAATCAAAAATTGGGTTGAGAAGATATGACCTAGCCAAGGCATCCTTTGATCACCATGTTGATAACCTTTCCTGTTCTTCTTGAGTAGGTTACCCCTTGCTTCTGAGTATTGGCATTAACTCATCTCTAGATATGTAACCATAGAGATTTATACCTTGTAGATATGCGTCCATTCTAATAGACCAAGAAGAGTAATTACCTTGATCCGATTTGTCAATGGATGATGGGAATCCATCTCCCATGTTGAGTTGATGATAGCTTTGATACCATTGTGAGGAGATGGTTGGATACACTCCAGAAATGAGATGGTGCTGCAAAAATCCTGCTCTAGACCTGAAAATGTAGCTTCAAAGTACCTTAGTAGACACCTTTAGCTTCTCAAATATGCATTTGGATCCATAATATACTTTGGAGCATCACCTTCAAATGGTTATGTCAAAACATACTACTTCCAAGATTGATGACTTCCAAAAACTTGCTATTATGGGACTTGGTCCTGCTCAGTAATTTACTTAGTGCTCACTCTGTGATTACAATTGACCCAAGAGCTTTTAGAAATAGCTAACTAGAGTCCTAAGCTTTCTATAGAAAGTTATTTCACTAATTTAGGAGTATATGATGAGAAATCACATTAAGAAGTTAGGTGTGTAACCCCGACTTTTTAGGAAAATGATAGTGAGCAGACATAGGTGACTTGCACAGAACTTATCTCACAGAGTACTAAATCAAATGACATGAAAATTGATAGCTGAGAACTAGAAGGTCTAAGCTAGATATTCCAAGTTGAATCACATTGATTAAATAAGTATTCATAGAGAATTTCGCAAAACGAATTCACTGAAAATGAGCACTTAGCAGCAGACAACAGTAGATACCAAATGGCTTGCACAAACTGAATCAAATGTATAATATTATGAATGTATGATAAAAGGGAGATGATGTGGGATTACTCATACATGTGTGGGCTAAGTGTACCCACAAGCTTGAAGCTCAATTTTTCCTCCTTCTAGTTCTACTACCTACGACTAAAAGTCAGGGTCTTTTATAGATGTGTCTTCAATTTGAATTTTGAATCTACCACCTAAAAGGTGATCCTACCTTTTAGGATTCTAATTGATTTGATTCCAACTACTTAGTTGGTATGAATTACAACTCGTAAAGTCGAGATTCTCTCAAACCTTTCCTTTTACATTTATCTTGAGTCAAACTCATGGATTTTACAAGAGGTGTTCACATGTGACTTATGGATAGCCACACCCAAGTTGTGTAGTAAACCTTTGATATTTGGTCAAGCATCAAGGCTTGCCAAATGTACCAACAAAAAAAAACCAATGCCTTTGCGCTGTTGTGCATTGTTGCACAAATGCCGAATGCGGATGGAATGAGTCAGCTTATGAGTGATAATCTAGACAAGAAAAACTTCCATGCTTGGAGGTTCAGAATGATGAATTTCTTGATGGGAAAAGGCTACTAGAAGTGCATCAAAGGAGAGAATGAAAATGCTCTACAATTAACAGAGAGGTATCAGACTACGAACCAATTAAGAGCATATGAGGAATGGAATCAAGGAGCACAAAAGGTAATGTATTCGCTATCTATTGGCATATAGGATAGCATGATTGGGCACATACAAGATGCCAAGAATCCAAAAGAGGCTTGGAATAGTTTGTTCGGATTGTATGAGACCAATACAAAGGCATGAAAATTGAAACTCAAGAACAAGCTGCATACATTGGAGAAAAAGGGCATGTCGGTAAGTGACTACACCTTGAAAATCAAAAGCATGTGTGAGTCACTTGCATCTATTGGTGTGGATGTAGATGATGACGATAAGGTGGAAGTGTGACTTTGTGGTTTAGGAGCTGCATATAAGCAATTCAGAACATCTATTGTGACCAATGAAAATATTCCAAATTTTGCTGATCTGATGTCCATGTTGATTGTTGAAGAAAAGAATCTTGGTGAGGGCTCGAACTCCCAAGAAAAACCCAGATTTGAGCAGATATTCTACTCTGGCAGGGGAAGAGGTAGAGGTAGAGGCTTCGAAAGTGGATGAGGACATAATAACCAAGACCAAGGTCAACAACAGAATCATGCACGAGGTAGAGGACAATTTTGAGGCACGGGGAGCCAAAGAGTCTGCCGAAGTTTCTAAATAAATGATTAAGGTAATGATAGTAAAGGATGCTAGAATTGTGGTAAACCTAGATACTTTGAATGTGATTGTAGGTTGAAGAATCAAAATAATAGGAGGCAACAAAACAACTATGCATCCACAAGTGCAGATGATTCTGAGAAGCTGTTCATGGTCCAACATCACATGATGAATACGATTTCTATTGATGTTTCAAAATCGAATGGTAATGTATGGTATGTTGATTGAGGTGCTTCAAATCACATGACAAGTCATGCATAATAGTTTAGTAGTTTGCAAAAATTGCTAGTTCTTGGATATGTTGAAATAGGTGATGACACATCACACCCTATCAAGCATACAAGAAACATAGCACTGTCTATGGAGGATGGGAAGGTAAAAAATCTTGTTGCTGTGTTGCATGTTATAACAAAGAATCTACTTTCTGTTGAAAAAATGGTTGACCAGGGATTACAAGTCAAGTTCAATGTTGATGGGTTATACGTAGAAGAGTACAAACAAGATGAAAGACTGATTGCCAAAGGAAACAAAGTGGGTAGGATGTTCACCTTAAATGTGAAACTTTCTAAACTGAATGCAGACATGTTTGCAAAAGGTGCAAGAATTATTGTTGATATAGAGATCTGAAAAAAAAAATTGGACATGCAAACTTACAGAGGTTGAAATTGATGCAGTCAAAGGAGATTGTCATTGGACTACCAAATTTCAAGATTGTAGAGATACAAAAGGTATGTGCAACATGTCAATTCGATAAAAAGCTTTCTATTGGTAGCAAAACATCTGTAGGTTTTGAAGACATTGATGGACATTCAAGTGGTTCAGAGAAGAGCCTTGATGAGAAGCTTGGGTTTCCCTCTATGAAGGCTCCAAGAGTAACAAAGGCACATGCAGATGATACAAGGAGAAGTGACCCAGGACCAAGAAGACCTAGGAGGATGCGGAATTCAGTGCAACGATTGATGTATGATAGTTACATGGCTTGTCATTGTGCCTACATGACCAAGGTAATACAAGATGTTGAACCTTCTTGTTTTGAAGATGCAATTGGAAATGCAGATTGGAAAAAATCTATGGATGAGGAGATGACTACACTTCATGGAAACAATACATGGAAGCTGGTTCCATTGCCACAATGAAAGAAACCCATAGGCTGCAAGTGGATTTATAAGGTAAAGGAAAATGCTAATGGTAGCATAAGTAGGTATAAATCATGATTGGTAGCAAAAGGATATGCACAAGCATATGGCATTGATTATGAGGAAATGTCCAGCCTTGTAGCTACAATGTCTATTGTCAGAGCACTTGTTGCATTAGCTACAACAAAAGGATGGACTTTGCATCAGATGGATGTGAAGAATGCTTTCCTACATGGTGAGTTATAGGAAGAAGTATACATGGACCAGCCACAAGGATATGAAGATTCAAAGCACCGAGAATATATTTACAGGTTGCAAAGACTTTGTATGGACTTAAACAAGCTCCTCGTGCTTGGCGTGCAAGGATTGCTGACTACTTAACCACCATTGGATTTTCTATATGTGATGCAAATCATTAATTATATCAAGGAAGAATGATGATAGCATCATGGTTGTGGCTATTTATGTTGATGAAATGATTATAGGTAGTGATAATGAAGAAATCATTAAAGAGGTAAAGCAACTCCTTATGCAGGAATTTGACATGAAAGATCTTGGTGTGATGCGTTATTTATTGCCATTGAGTTTATACATATAAAAATAGGTATATGGATGTGACAAAGGCAATATGCCTTGAGTATGCTCCAAAAGTATGGTATGCCTGATTGCAAGCCAATTTCTATACCGTTAGATCAGAATTTGAAGTTGGATACTATATCAGGTGAAGCATTGGAAAATGCTACTCTGTACAAGAAAATTGTGGGAACTTTGATATATGTCACATTTATAAGGCTTGATCTAAGCTACACTATTGGACTTGAAAGTCAATTTATGCAGGTTCCCAAGAAACCACACGCAGATGCTTTGAGATGCACTCTAGGATATGTAAGTGCTACTTTGGATTATGCATTGTTTTATGAAGCTGGTGTAGAATTGTAGGTTCATGGATACACTGATGCAGATTGGGCTAGTGGCATTCAAGATGGAAGATCTACTAGTGGCTTTCTATTCTCACTTGGAAGTGTAGCTATTACAATAAGTAGCAAGAAGCAACCCATTGTTGCTTTCTCAGGTACAGAGGCTGAGTATAGAGGTGCTGCAATGGAAGCATGTGAAGCATCCTGGTTAGAGATACTACTTGCAAATTTAGGTGTGGAAGTGCAAAATCCTATCACCATCTATTGTGATAATCTTAGCAAGATACAATTAGCACAGAACCCTATTTTTCATGCTAGAATAAAGCATATTGAAGTGCATTATCATTTCATTAGGGAATATATATTAGTAGGTGATATTGACCTTGTTTATGTGAGGACAAATGAGCAGGTTGTTAATGTTTTCACTAAAGCACTTGGAGATAAGAAGTTGAAGAAGTTTCTCAAGATGTTTGGATTATAGGACATGACGTTGAGCTTGAGGGGGAGTGTTGAGATATCAAGCTCAACATGTGATGATCCAAGATGACACGTATGATTTTTTTCATTTCTCTAACATGTATAGTGTTCACATCCGTATATGTCAGGGATAATTCATTGAGCTTTACTAGATTTATCTACTGAGAGTGATGGCACATTTGTTTCTTGCCAATTCACTTATTCGCGGACATAAGGATTTTCCTTATGTATTACTCTTTACATATTGCACTATTTGTATTGTTGTTTTAGGTCATTCTTGTACATTCCTTTTATGTAATAGAAGAAGAAGAAGAAGAAGATCATTCTTCCTTGTCTCAATCTATGTGTGCACTCCTCTTTGATTGTGAGAGTGTGTGTGAGTTCTCTTCCTTATCTCCTTCCTTCTGATAGGTTCTCCATGTTTTTCCTTTGAAAATAGTAGAGAAACAAACTCCCATGTGAAGGAAAATGTACACTGAAAAGTAGAGTAAATGAATTCCTTTTGAAATATAAACTAAGAGATGTTTTCTAAACATCTCTTCTCCCGAGTGGAAAACATATTCTATTCTTCTCCTAGGAAGAAATGACGTTTTCCTTTCCTTTTTCTCTTTCAAAGAACCAAGTTTCCATGTGGCAAAGCATGTCATATCATCTAAGAGGTGTTACCATGCAACACCCATGATATGACATTGGACAAGGTGGCTTGAGAAGACAATTGAGCTTGAGGGAAGAATGCCAAAGAGAAGGAAAGGGAGCAGATATAGGCTTGAGTAGAAAAGGAAGTTAGAGTAGAATAGAAAAGAATGAGGACTGCAATTAAATGCAAAAACTTAATTTTTACAAAGAGTTATTTTCATCACTAACTCATTGTATATAACCATTTTTGTCTTTTCAACTCAATTTTGTACCATTTGAGGATTCTTTGAGCTTGCGGATACTAGTAGAGCCTATGTTTTGAATTTCATAATTTTTGGAGCTCATTTGAGCCCTGAAAATAGCTTAGGAACCTATTTTTTGACTAGGTTAGACACTAGGTCTTACAAGATTTGTATACTTTTCTTGAGTTCTTAAATAGAAGATTCCATTGTTCTATCTTTTATCTCACCTTGTGTGCATGTGTGTGTATGTGTGTGTGTGCATGTCATCATGCTTCTCACTCATTCACTTGTGTACTACTATCACTCACGGTCTTCATACCATCCTCATGTCTCCATGGATTGATATTTATGAGGTGGATCTTCACCATGGTGGTACTTCCATTGTGCTAGAGTGACACCAAATTTGGCACCGTTGCTGGGGAGTGCAATTTGAGGACGCGTGTGATGGTAAGACATAGAGTATCAATGTTGGAATCATTGGTAAGTAGGTAATTTTTCTATTTTCTTTCATTTTTTCATCACCATCATCATCCCCACCATCTCCACTCTCCTCCTCCTTCCATCTTGATTGTCCCCAAAAATTACAATTTTAGGTCATATCAACACATTCCCCATTCATTCCCTCATTTTACTTGTGTGAGAGAGTGAGAGAGCCTTTGTGTGCTTGTTGTTTTTGTGTGCTTGTGAGTGTTTCTTGCAGGATTTTGTCTTAGTAGCAGCTCCAACCATGTCATAAGGTATGAATAGCACTCTACACAAGGCCTGAGATGACTATATCTATCTATTGTGAGAGATAGAAAAAGCCAACGCTTTTGTTTTGCATCATATGGACAATAGAGTCCTCCATATCACCATCCAGAACACTAGATGCACTTGTGAAAATTCCCGTTTTTTGGGTCTACCACAATGGACATTGTCTATTGCAATAGATAGAAACCATGATAGAAACATGTCTATCACGGCAGAATGAATCCACGATAGAGATTGTCTATCACGACATACATCTATCATGATAGATTGTAATAGGCCTCTTTTTTAGTGAAATAATTCATTTTGAAGTTTTTGAATTTCATTGTGGGGATAATGCTTCTCTCTAGACCTTATTCGCATCATGTTTTCTAGTGGAATTTTGAAGGTGAAGATGAAAGAATTAAGAAAAACTTTGCATGAGAGAAAGGTAGAGAAAGTATAAGAGAATAAAAGTGCGTGTGTGAAAATTTTTTGAATCATATTTTAAGTACCTCGTTCAATGTCCTACATTTAGTTCATTGTAAGAAAATGCCTTGATTTTAATCTCTCTAGAATTTTGAAACTTGCAGGGCTCAAAAGTGGCATTTGGAGGTGGATTTGGACCTCGGACATCTCTAACGCTATTGTGCATATCGCAAAATTGAATAAAAGTGTCTCTCACAAGCTTAAGCTAATTCCTCATGGTTTTTGAGTTACAAGACTTTGAAAAGTGCCGTTTTCCAACACTTAAAAAAAAAACGAGGGCTTATCTATTTCTATTCGAATCCATGATTCTGATGTTCACATGTCACCATGTCTAATTATGGATATTTTTGGATGTCTTTTTGGTGTTTTTCTCCTATTTTTGATAGGTACGCTAAAGAAAGAAAGCACACTATGATTGCATGGTTTTTTGCGAAAGGACGCACAAAAATCTGAGAATTACCTTGTGATTGAGAGTGAGAGTGTGTGTGATTGAGAGTGCGAGTGTGAATGCGATTGTGATAGCTCAGGAGTGGTTGGGAGGTAGAGGCTTCATCAAGAAGCTATTGTCCAAAGCTATTGTAACCATTGATTCACATCTATAATATCAAAATTCTTCCTTCACTGTGTTTTATTTGTTTCTACTCTTCCGCATCAGATTTTCTCTTACCTTGTGCAATCTCTGCATTCTGCTCTCCTCTGTTATTTTTGAGTGATTGAAAGATTGTGATTCGGGATAGACTGTGATTGAGGAAATGCTACATAGACATACCCCATTACAGATGATAGAGGTGCATCTATCGCAGTAGACACCCAACTATCATGATAGATACCCGTCTATCATGATAGATGCTTTTTATGATAGATGATAGACCCATCTGTCACGACAAACAGACCATCTATTGTGATAGTCCAAATTCATGATAGACGATAGAACCATCCATGGTGATAGACACTCGTCTATCATGAAATATAGACATTGTGACAAGCCTATCTATTGCAATAGACACTGGTTAACGCGATAGATAGAAATTTGGCTTTTTTATTTGCAAATTAAATTTGGGTTTATTTTTTAGGTTGATTTGTTGATTTTTCTAGGGTTTTTGAAGCTAATTGAGTAGCAACGCAAGGTGCAGTTGCAAACCAAATCTTGGGAGAGCATCTTCAGCATCAAAAGAATTTCAAAGCATGAGACTCGAGGTTGGAAGATTAATCAACCCCCTCAGTCAATTCTAGCTTAGGCTAAGTATGCATAGGTGATACTAATTAATTAGGGAGATGATAGGAATTGCCTAAATTCAAGAAACACTAACTCACTCAAGTCAAAGAGATAAGTAGTGTTGGCACTCAAGTTCAAGTGTAAGACACTGGAACACATCAAAGAAGTGGACACACAAGAAGAGCGAGCATGTAGGGAGCTCAAAGAAGCATATGTCAAATTTTTAGAAGAAATCTCTATAAAAACAATGATTTTGATCACTAAAAACCATTGTAAATAACATTTCACATTTTTGCAACTCCATTTTTTTCAAGCCAAGGATTCTTTGAGCTTGAGGAGTATTAGAAGTATTAGCTTACCAATTTTCATAATTTTTAGACTCCGTTTGAGCCCTAAAATAAGCCTTGGAACCTAATTTTTAACTAGGCCGAACAGTATGTCTGGATAGGGCCAAAGCTAGTGAAAAACCATAAAAAGAGCTAGAAAGCTCATTTTTGGGGTTAGCTAGTTGGAGAGTGAAGTGATTCTTGAGCATTGTGTACTTTCTTTGAGCTTGCTAATAGAGGATTCCATTGTTCCACTCTTTATCTTGCTATGTGTGTGTATGTGTGTGCATGCTAGTGTGCTTCTCACTCACACACTTGTACTCTCACTTGTTCATGGTCATCATACCTCGATGGGGAGACTCTTCTTGTTTCCTAAGCAGATTTCTCCTTTGTGGTCTTCTAAGTCCTGAAAGAATTCTCGATCCTTGCACATGTGGGAAGTAGCTCTTCTATTGGATATCCATTCTTGGGATGAGATAGAAGTGATCAATACATTGGCTTCTGTTGAGAGAAACATATCTTTAGTCAAACAATGACACCTATGTATGGAAGACCTACAATAGTTTTTAGATTTAGATGCTTTCAAGCTACTATTCTCCTTGTAATAGAATTTCTCAAGGTTTCCTCGTTTCCCACAATAATTCATGTGAACTTCTTGTTGGAAGAATTGTTTTAGCCTTGCTTAGAAGAATTTCTAGATTGATGGCTAGAGTTCTTAGGCTTGTTAAATGGTCCCTTGGATTATATATCTGCTTCTTGAGATGATGAAGGCTTTGCACGTGAGTCGTGGAAGAAAAATAGCCCATGTACTTCTTCCCAAGTCAATACTTGATCTCCATTGTAGAGTTTCATCACAAACACCTCATATGACTTTGGGAGTTTGTTGAGAAGTCTAATGGCCATATCTTCACTTAAAACTTATTAGCCACATAACACAAGCTTGCGTTGATAATCTTCAAAGGTGGCAATGACTTGTGACAAGGTCCTTGGGCCTAATTGCTAGGTTATGAAGTTTGGCTTCTATGACGTTAATTTTTTATGGAGTTTTGACTTCATACAAGTATTGAATTATCTTCCAATATTCATGAGATGTTTTACAAGAAGTAGTGTGCCCTTTTATTAACTCATCGCATATTTCTCCTTAGTACATGAAAGTAATGTTTGAATAGCATCTTCCACAAAAACAACATCACGATGTCGAGGAGCATGACTGGAGGCCATTGGGCGGATCAAAACCAAATTTACAATGGTCTCACTAGGTGACTATAGGCGGGGTGTTTGGTAACTCAATGCCACTTAGGTCAAGAGATATGATCAGGTTTAATGAAGCGTTACTGGCTATGCGGCTTGATACATAGATAGGAAATAATTGTACGGGCAATGAGACTAAGGTTTTGCTATTAATGCGATCTTTAATGAACTCTTCAACACGGATAGTTATGTTTTCAAATCTATTAGGGATACTACTTAATGGAATGGATGTATCATAAGGATCACCGGCATCCATTAACAGATTAGGAACTTAGACACGTGAACGAGATATTCAAAATAAAGGAAAGATAAGTGAACAAAGAGATATGATTAAGATAGAAGTAATCATATACAAAAGAGAAATGTTTTTATACAAATTTTAACAAGTGATAAAACCACCAATCTGAACCAAAAATACAGTAAAACCTATACAAATACTCTAATTCTAATACAAGATTAAGCTTAAAGAATATAATTTCAAAAGGTGGAGGAAGCAGTGCATCTGCAACTCCTAAATCTCGATCTCAACTGCTCATAAGTACTCGTTAATGCTCTGAAACAAAGCATTCGAAAAAAGGCCATAAGTAGTTTTATGACAAATTAAAACACTCATGTTTTTCATTATTTAATATTTATTCTCATGCATAAAGATTCTTCATTTACATATACCTTTGCACACATACCTTTGCAGCTCATGCATTTTCACTCATTCATCTATGTTCATTTATGTACCAGCATATTCACAGATTCTCATATACTCATGCACACATGCATATGTATTCATTTATGTTCGTATATATGTTTATACATGCATGCACTTTTCTATTTCTTGTTGGAGTTAGACGTCTGCGGAAGCACGCGAACAGCACAAGGAAGAAGAAGAAGCTTGGAGCACAACACACAAGACTGAATGTATTACTAGAGAATGTACAAAGATAAGTAGCCCATTAGGGCAATAGGCATATATACAAGCCGGGGGAAAAAAACCTCCTAAAGAGGGAAAAAAGTGCCCCGGCAGTCCTAGAGTGTTCACACACATCACTACCTAAATATATCAACAAATCCCCCCTGGGAGTGATGCGGTGAACAAGGAGCTGGCACTCATGTATAAGGAAGTGCCAAGCTATGTGGAAATCACTCCACAAAAGGAAGTAAGCCCAAAGCTTTGCGGAAAGCTTCAAACTTCTCCCTAGGCAGAGCCTTCGTGAAAAGATCTGCAATGTTCTCCTGCGTGGGCACATATGCCAAGCTGATCTCCCCAGCAGAGAACCTCTCCCTGACATAGTGATAATGCACCTCAATGTGCTTAGTGCGAGCATGGAACACAGGGTTCCTCGTAACTGCCAATGCGCTCTGACTGTCAGTGAAGATGGTGGTGGCAGAAGACTGGCCAACACCCAAATCAGCCATAAGGCGTCTGAGCCACACACACTCAACAGTCGCTGTGAAAGCTTCCCTATACTCAGCCTCACAACTGGAAATGGCCACAGTAGGCTGCTTCTTGCTCAACCAAGATATACATGAGCTACTAAGCATGAAGCAAAAACCACTGGTGGACACACAAGTGTCATACCAACCAGCCCAATCTGAGTTAGAGAAAGCATGCAAATCTGGCGGTAGTGATCCCCCCTTGGGATAAAACAACCCAAGTAGCCGAGTACCACTCAAGTAGCGAAAGATGCGCTTAACCGCTTTCCAATGCATGACTCCTGGGCAATGCATGAACCTGCTCATCTGTGAGACAGCAAACTGAATATCTGGCCGAGTAATGCATAAGTAAATCAAGCATCCAACAGCCTGCTGATAGAGAACAACATCAAATGCATCTCCAGCATCATGAAGACTCAATCGTAAACCTGTCTCCATAGGAGTGGCAATAGGCTTATAGTCTTCAAGGCCAAAACGCTGCAATAATGTGTCAATATATTTCGTTTGACACAAAGCCATTCCACCATCAACGTGCATAAACTGAATGCCCAAATAGTGATGCAAATGCCCCAAATCAGACATCTCAAATGAGGCATGCAAATCAGCCTTAAAATCAGCAATATGTGTCTCAATAGGACCAGTGAGCAGCATGTCATCAACATAGACAACAATGATCAGAAGCACATCATTAGCACGCTTAACATATAAGGTGCTTTCAGTTGGACTGTTCTCAAAACCATGTGCAATCAGATAGGCATGTATCTTCTCATACCAAGCACGTGGTGCTTGCTTTAAACCATATAACGCCTTCTTTAACCTGCACACCTGGTTTTCATGCCCTTTCTGCACAAAGCCACGGGGCTGAAAAACATACACTTCTTCATGCAAGTCACCATTCAGAAATGCTGTTTTAATGTCCAACTGATGTACATTCCAACCATGATGGGCTGCAAGTGCACAAATGCTCCGAACAGTAGTCATACGGCATGTAGGTGCAAAGGTCTCATCAAAATCAATGCCTCTTTCCTGCGCATAACCCTTTGCAACAAGCCTAGCCTTATACCTGTCAACTGTACCATCAGGTTTACGCTTCAGCTTGTATACCCACTTAGTGCCAATGGCCTTCTTGCCAGGAGGCAAGTCACATAAAGACCATGTACCATTCTTCATTATAGCATCATATTCAGATTGCATAGCAGCCATCCAATTTTCTGAATTTTGTGCTTCATCAAAAGAAACAGGCTCATTCTCATCACAGAGACTAGATGCAGCCATAGCATAGCAATCTGATGCAAAGGAGGCACTATGAGAGCCTGAACGAGTACGATATGACAAAGGTGCATCTAATTTGCTGTCACGCAAAGTCTGCACCAGCCATTTTGGCATAGTTTTTGCCTGCTCAATATCAGCTCTCTCATCAACAAGTGCATCATGTAAATCTGCATCAGAAATGGAATGATCTGCATCATCATATGAAACCTGCAAAGGCTGAGAAGTTGCCTCATTAGGACCAGCACTAGCCTGTCCACCTGTAAAAAGAGGCATCAAAGTATCATACATGTCTTTGGAGCTAACAGATGTCTCCTTAGTACATGAAAGCAATGGCTGAATAGCATCTTCCACAAAGACAACATCACGGCTAACCAGAATGCGTTTAGTCTGTGGATGATACAGACGATAGCCTTTACTTTCAGAACTGTACCCAACAAAAATACATTTTACTGCCTTATCATCCAATTTTCTGCGATGTTGTTCAGGCACTAATGCATATGCCAAACAACCAAAAACACGCAGATGAGCAACAGATGGCTTGCGATCATGCCAAGCCTCATATGGAGTGATAGACTACAACGCTTTAGTGGGACACCTGTTCAGTACATATGCTGCACACATGACAGCCTCAAGCCAGAAACTATGTGGTAAAGCCTGACTTTTGACCATGCACCTCGCCATCTCCATGAGTGACCTGTTCTTTCGTTCAGCAACTCCATTCTGTTGAGGTGTATACGGCACTGTACACTGGTGTTTTATCCCACGTTCAGCCAGAAATGCATTAAAATCTGAAGACATATATTCCCCCCCTCGATCAGAACGGAGGGTGCCCATTTTACATGCTGACAGATTTTCAGCTAAAACCAAAAACTGTTTGAAGCACATGAACACTTCGGACTTTGCTTTGAGTGGATATACCCATGCATGCCTGGAAAAATCATCAATGAAAGTCACGAAGTAAAGGTAATTTCCAAAAGAGGGTGTCTGCATAGGACCACAAACATCACTATGTACAAGCTGCAATTTCTGCGTAGCCCGAACTGAACCATCTTTTGGAAAGGAAGAACGCTGCATTTTGCCCAAAATACAGCCTTCACAAACATGTTTTCCAGGTGCCTCAAGTTTGGGCAAAGAGGACACCATTTCAGATTTCTGCAGGCGTAACAAACTAGCAAAATTCAGATGACCAAAGCGTGCATGCCAAAGCTTTGCATCTGACATAGCCTGAGAATCATGAACTGCACATGCCGAATCATTCACAGATCTTTCATAGTCTATGAGCTTATACAGCCCACGACATAAAATGCCAGAAGCAATAATCACATCGCCATTTGAGAGATCATGGACTGTACACCTGTCATCAACAAATTTCACAACCAAGCCAATCTTGGCTAATGCAGAAACTGATAACAGATTCTTTTTGATCCTTGGCACAAATAAAGCATCTGACAAAGTGAAAGAACTACCATCAGCAGTAGTCAGAATGATCTTACCAACTCCCATAACAGGATAAGAGGAGTTATTGGCGCATGTGACAGTATTCCCTGTAGGAGCAGGCTCAAGTGAAGAGAAGAAACTGCGCTGCGAGGTAATATGTTTGGTCGCCCCACTGTCAAAGTACCAAACATCTGAGTCTACTGCAGACATGCACTGATCAGGAGAAGATGGGTCAAAACTGCAGACAGTAGTAAACGCCCATTCTTCTTCCTGCACAAGATTTGCACACTCTGTTTTTGGTGTAGAGGCCTCTGCAACAACCATTCCAGCCTCTTTCTTCTTTGCTTCTTTAGCAGCCAGTTTTGGACAGTTCTTTATGATATGATCATTGCCTTTACAGTACTTACAAAACAATTTCTGCTTTTCTGATTTTTTCTCATCTTTGTCTTGGTTCTTTGAATGTGCAGCATTTGCAGATTTCTGCTTACTAGTAGAAGAGCTCCATTTTCCTTTGCCCTTCTGACTAGCCAGGAAAGCTTGATCTGCAATACGCATAATGGACCTGTTCTGCCTGGACTGATCTTCCTGCAATAGAACAGAGACTAATTCCTCAAATGACAAGGCATTCGGATTGCCTTTCATCATCAACCGAAGAGTAGAGGCAAAACTCTGATATGAATCAGGAAGACCATTCAGAACGGTCTGCACAAGTGAGCTATCTGGTATAACCTCATTAGCAGAAATCAATTGTTCCTTCAGGTCTTTGATCTTTGTAAGAAAACTGTCCATAGAATCACCTTCATTCATGTGCTCACTCTCCAACTGTTTTTGGAGGTAAGCAACACGAGCCTCATTCCTAGCCTGGTACAAAGTGGTAAGTGTATCCCAAGCATCCTTTGCTGTTCTGCAAGAGCGAATGTGAGGAATAATGGCACGTTTGACAGACAAAGCTATCAATGCATGTGCCTGGGCATCTCTGCCATCCCAACGAATCTGCTCTGCAGTAGGTGCAACAGAAACAGCAGCACGAACAGGAATCTGCGGAATATCATCTTCGACACCATCTTCATCAGCTCCAACACCTGTATTTGCAGTACCTGTCGTTACAGATGTAACAAGACGTCTTTCAACACCCTGCACAATGTTCCACAATCCTTTTGCAACCAGTACATGTCGCATCATATAAGCCCATAATGGGTAGTTGGTACCATCCAACTTATCCTCAACAGCCAACATACGGAATACATCACTGCTTTCAGCCATGGCCGGTGACTAAAATACCTTGATGCAGAAAATTGACTGTATCTAAAAAAGTTGAACGGAACTGCCCAAACGAGTTCTGCTAGACCTGTAGCAGACTTCGAGATGCTTAAACTGGCGAACAGAAACTGGTATATACCTTTGGCACAAAAGGACGAAATAGCCTGCACAAGCGCTGCGATAGTGCGTTCGGAGGCCGAAACGAGCTCAGATCGCGATTTTGGCACCACAGAGCAAAGCAGTTTTGATCTCGGAAACACCCTGAGTATGCTCACCAAATTTCGTGCGAATCTGAGACTGCAAACGGAGGAGTGTCGACGACGCCCTAGAAGAAGCGACAACCTGCTCTGATACCAATTGTTGGAGTTAGACGTCTGCGGAAGCACGCGAACAACACAAGGAAGAAGAAGAAGCTTGGAGCACAACACACAAGACTGAATGTATTACTAGAGAATGTACAAAGATAAGTAGCCCATTAGGGCAATAGGCGTATATACAAGCCGGGGGAAAAAAACCTCCTAAAGAGGGAAAAAAGTGCCCCGATAGTCCTAGAGTGTTCACACACATCACTACCTAAATATATCAACATTTCTTACACATACTTATGCCTGTTTACATACATGCAGATTTCTGCATACTAACATTCATATTTGTATATGCATGTAGCCTTATGAATTCATGCACACACCATATGTGTACATACTCACTCATACATTCTCACTGAGATGCATTCATATTCATGCACATATATATTCATATACATTTATTCATTCGCATATGCACATGTATTCTCATATTCCCTATGCTTATATAGTATGCTTGTATTTACTCATGCATACTTGCACATATGTATTCACATGCATGCTCATAGCTCTCATGTATATACACATTACTCATCCATGCATGTACTTATGCACATGCATTTGTGCATCACTCCTGCATACTCATTCCATATGCTCATGAACATGTATACAATCATTTGCATCTTATCTACACACTCTCATTAACTTACATTCATAAATACACACGTTCTATTTTACATCGATACGCATTAATTACACATTCACATATGTCATTTACTTATATGCATTATCATTTACATACATGCGCACTTACTAATTTCATATGCACATGCATTCATTGCTCTTTCATGTATGCATACATACATTCCTCATGCATATGCATACATACACATGAAGAAAAATGCATTCATACACTCACATATCAATCATGCATATGCACTCATTCTCACTCATCATATTCATTCATGTATGCAATATCTTATATACATGCACACACTTTACATGCATACATCATTCATTTTCATGCATTTTCACACTTATGTCGTATATTAATAATGCACGTGCATTCATGCGTGCTTCATGCACATGCATTCATGCAAACATGTACTCATGCATTCACCACACACAAATATTTATTTATACTATACTCATGCATACATACTCTCATGCATGCATCCCTCATGTATACATGCGTTCATACATTTATGCATATGTATGTTCTCATATAGACATGCTTATATGTACGTGTATACACTTTATATTTATGCATATGCATATATTCTTATTTACACACATGCATGTTCCTATCGTTCTCATGCATACATGCACACATTAACTTATATATCTTTTATTCTTTCACACTCACATACATACTCATGTGCATTATCATAAACATTTACTTAATTATATACAGGTTTTACTCATGCATATACATGCATATGCATGTACACATACTCCCTTATGTATGCTCATATACACACATGAATTCATTCATGCATACACTACTTACATTCATGTTTGAAATTATACATATATTTAATACTCATGCATATGCATCTTTAATGTAATCTATACATTCACATATATGCACATGCATTCCTTCTCATGCATGCATATGCATATATGCATATGTGCAGTCATATGTTACCCTCATGCATACATGCACACTCATGCTCCTACAGATCACAAATCATAAAGGAGAATGCAAAGCTTTGTCCAATGTACTCTTTGTACCTAAACTTGGCATGAATCTCCTCTCACTCAAACCTATTATTGATTTCTACAAACAAGCCTTGTGTGACAACACCTTAGTTAAAGTGATTGATCCTACAACTCGAGATATAATAGACTAGGGCATAGAAGACAAACATTTATACAAGCTTTCATGTTTCCTAACTAGGGAATCACTTTCCACACTTTGTCATCAAAGATATGGCCATACATCCTACCTTACCAAGATATCATCATCTCAGTTTGTTAAGGGATTGCCAAAGATTAGTCAAATGCATGACATAATTCAAGCTTGCACCTAAGAAAAACAACATATGGCTCACCTATCAAAAGTGGCATCCAACCAAGCATGGACTCCTCTAGACTTGGTCTCTATGGACCTATGAATACACCATCATTAAATGGATCACTCTACTTCTTTATCTTAGTAGACAACCACAATAGATATCTATGGGTGTATTTTATCAAATCAAAGGCATATACCTTCTCCAAGTTTAGAGAGTGGGTCTATTAGGTTGATAATAAAGCATCTGCTTCAGTCAAAACTATCAGATACAATGAAAGTGGTAAGTTTATAAATCATGATTTTGATAAATTCATAAAGCAAAAGGGCGTCAAACATCATCATACTCCATCTCAAAATGGACTAGCCAAAAGGAAGATCCACAGTTTCATGGAGATTGCACACACCAAGCTTCATAACAAAGCATTATCTATCAAATTTTGGGTTGAAGTTGTACACATCGTAAGCAAAGGATTTAAGTGCAATTCATAATTGAACACCGTTTGAATCCTAATTTAGAAAAAATCCCAATGTCAACTATTTTCGTGTTTCTAGAAGTGAAGCATTTGTACAAGTGTCCAAGAAAGATTGGCACAAGTTATCATCTAAGTCAAAGAAGCATATCTTCATTGGGTATAGCAAAAAATCTAAATAATATATATTGTATGATCTTGAAAACCTTTCCAACAATATTTCAAAAGCTGTAGTCTTTGAAAAATCTTCAAAGTACTCAACTAAAGATCCAATCTCAAGTTCAAGTCCACCCATCTTCACTTTAGAGGGGAACATAGTTATTTACAGGCATGGTTTATAAGTAAGTACTTCCCAATTAGAAGGTCTCAAAGGCTTATTGAGAAGAAACAAAGAGAACAAATTTACCATGTAAACAATGCAATTAAGCATTAGATCCAACAAATTCCAGAGCCTCCCAACTGTTGACGACATGATTGCTCCTACATTATTAACTTTGTATCTGCATGAGTTGATCTCCATTTTGTATCCAAGAGGCACTCCATTCCTATTTTATTTCCCTTTTAGATTGTATCTCTTTTGTATTTGGGTATCTTACCATTTGCTTCTACCATTTTATTTATTCTCCTTCAAGGAGAATGATCCCACATTTGATGTACTTTGGAGGGCCCCTCTTAAATCTATATAAGGAGGGCCTCTCCCCCATTTTTACTTGGTAAGAAGCTTGAGGAGCCTACTCCATGCTCTTGGCAAGCTCATTTCTAATCCATGTGAGTTTAACCATTTCTTGGTCTAATCACTTTGAGTCTCTCACACTCTTTCTTTTGTGAGTACACTCTTCTTTTCATTTTTTTTTGTGTGTGTACTCTCTACATGGTATCAGAGTGTTAGGACGAGGTCTTGCTATATATGTCATAGAAATAAACAATATTCTATACCTTTTTATTCTTTGCTAAAGTGAAAGTATGAGAAAGTGCTCTAGAGAAGGAGAAGCAGATAAGGGAGAAGCAAGAGGTTTGCCACTCCTTTTGCTGCACACACAAAGCAAGAATTCTTCTTCTGTGAAGTCTTGTGTGTAGAACACTATCCATTGAAGCCAATTCATGAGCAAGGTTGGGCATTTTGAGCAAGAGTTCGTCCACTCCTCTCAGCTATTGAAGCTTCTCGTCTTTGCCATTATCCATTTGCTTCATTCCAATCAGTGATGGCAAACTCATCAACTAAAGTAGCAAACATAAAGAGAGAGATAGAAAAAGAGAGAGCGAGGAGAAGAAAGAGAGGGATAGAAGGAGAGATTGAGTATAAGCAGTATTCTCAGATATTCTTAACCCTTCATGCTCAATAACTAACATAACTAAAGATTCTCAAAAGGGAGAGGGACAGGACAAGTTGTGTGGAGCCACACACTAATAAGATAGCTTACAATGTCCTCTCTCATGAATCCAAATAGAGAGAGGTAGGTCATATAAAGCTGCACTTCGACTATACAAGAAGCTCCACAAAAAGGCTACCTGATGAGAAGGAGAAGCATATCACCAAGAGTTTCAGCTTGACCATTGTGCTCTAATCATTGCCATCTTTTCTATGGAAAAGAGAGAACATGATACTGAGCTCAACAAAAGAAGCATCATCTCCCACTCTCTAGATAGAGAGAAAGAGAGAGGTGCAAATGTATTACCTATGTTGTGGCGACCACACAAAAGTGCCCAATTACCTAAATTTATTTCTTAGTTTTTTCTCTAGCTACTCCTAGATCAAGACGATTAAAAAGCAATCATTTTTGCAAGACTTACATAATCAATGACGTCATTTCAAATGTCGTAGCTAGGGATTTGTTTTTACACATGCATAAAAGTTCAAAACTATTGATCTACCATTTTGATTCCTTGTCCAATATTATTCTCCACTCTTAATTGCAGCACATTTCTTTTCTCAAGAAATACATACTTTAGAAAAACACAAAAGAAAAGTTTCACATTCGTTTCTTTTATGTTTTTTGTAATAATAAGTCTTGAAACGAGTTCATTTGTAATTACATCAAGGCAAACCTCCAAAGTTTGTAATATAACATTTTGGGGCCCTCAAAATTCCTAAGGGTGTACCTACTCTCCTCTTGAATGTGTATTCAAACATATATTTGTAACCAATTCAGTTAGTGCACTCTCTCTCCATATGACCCTTAATATTTGCACATTTTTTAGCACTCCATGCACTAAAGTACACACATTGTAAGGGCTATTTTGTATTTTCACAAGGGGTTCGATCTTCACTTTTGGTACAAATTGGCACTAAGTGCCCTACAATTTGTAACTATAGGGCTACTGCAAGCCCCCCCCCATCTTTGGTGCTGACTCCAAGTATTTTTTGCAAGTGTAGTGTGCAACTTTTTGAATTTCTATCTTGTTCATTAAGAGCTATAAAATTTCTAATATTTCCAATGCAACTCATCAAGTATGTTGTATTTATTATCGTTCATGCCTATTTTCATGCCAAATGAGGAAAGGTTGAATTGCACAAATTATAACTTGTGGAAGCATACTATCAAAGCTTATTTGTACACAAATCTTTTGTATGAAGTTGTAGATGCCACAAAGCCCCAACCAAACAAGGATAATGACCCTACAATGAGCCCTAGGGCAAATTTTGTTAGCTTGTGAATGAGTTAACAAAAGGGCACAGTACTTCTTGTAAAACATCTCATGAATCTTGGAAGATACTTCAATACATGTATGAAGTTAAGACTCCATAAAAAATTTACACTGTAGAAGCCAAACTTCATAAACCTAGCAATTAGGCCCAAGGACCTTGTCTCAAGTCATTTCCACCTTTGAAGACTATCAATGCAGGCTTGTGTTATGTGCCAAATAAGTTTTAAGTGAAGATATGGCCATTAGACTTCTCAACAAACTCCTAAAGTCATATGAGATGTTTGTGATGAAATTCTACAATGGAGATCAAGTCTTGACTTGGGAAGAATTACATGGGCTATTCTTCCTCCATGACTCACGTGGAAAGCCTTCATCATCTCAAGAAGTAGATATGAAAGCCAAGGGACCATTTAACAAGTCTAAGAACTCTAGGCATCAGTCTAGCAATTCTTCTAAGCAAGGCTAAAACAATTCTTCCAACAAGAATTTCACATGTATTATTGTGCAAAACGAGGAAACCTTGAGAAATTATATTACAAGAAGAAGAAGAATAGCTTGAAAGCATCTAAATCTAAAACCCATTGTAAGTCTTCCATACATAAGTCTCATTGTTTCACTGAAGATTTGTTCCTCTCAACAGAAGCCAATGCATTGATCACTTCTACATCATCAAAAGAATAGATATTCAATAGGAGAGCTACTTCCCACATGTGCAAGGATTGAGAATTCTTTTAGGATCTAGAATACCACAAAGGAGAAATCTACTTTGGAAATAAGAAGAGTCTCTCGATTGAAGGAATAGACAAAGTATAGATTACAAAACATAAAGGAGAATGCAAAGCTTTGTCCAATGTAGTCTTTGTACCTAACCTTTGCATGAATCTCCTCTCACTCAAACCCATTATTGATCACCAGAAACAAGTCTTGTGTGACAACACCTTAGTTAAGGTGAATTATACTACAACTCAAGTTATAATACCAACACATAGAAGACAAACATTTATACAAGCTTTCATGCTTTCTAACTAGGGAATCACTTTCCACACTTTGTCATCAAAGATATGGCCACACATCCTATCTTACCAAGATATCAACATCTCAATTTGTTAAGGGATTGCCAAAGATTAGTCAACAATGAAAGTGGTGAGGTTATAAATCATGATTTTGATAAATTCTTAAAGCAGAAGGGCATCAAACATCAAGTCACACATCATCATACTCCATCTCAAAATGGCCTAGCCAAAAGAAAGATCTGCAGTGTCATGGAGATTGCACACACCATGCTTCATAACATAGCATAACCTATCAAATTTTGGGTTGAATTTATACACATCATAAGCAAAGGATTTAAGTGCAATTCATAATAGAACACCATTTGAATCCTAATTCGAAAACATCCCAATGTCAACTATTTCAGAGTTTTTGGAAGTGAAGCATTTGTACAAGTGCCCAAGGAAGATCAGCACAAGTTATCAAGTCAAAGAAGCATATCTTCACTGGTTATAGTGAAAAATCTAAATAATATAGATTGTATGATCTTGAAAACATTTCCATTACTATTTTAAAAGATGTAGTCTTTGATGAATCTTGAAAGTACTCAAGTAAAGATCCAATCTTAAGTTCAAGTCCACCCATCTACACTTTAGAGGGGAACACAGTTATTTACAAGCATGGTTCAAAAGTAAGTATTTCCTAATTAGAAGGTCTCAAAGGCTCATTGAGAAGAAAAAAAAAGAACAAATTTATCATGTAAACAATGCAATTATGCATTAGATCCAACAAATTCCAGAGCCTCCCAACTGTTGATGAAATGATTTCTCCTATATCATTTACATTTGTGTCTGCATGAGTGCATCTCCTTTTTGTATCCAAGAGGCACTCCATTCCTACTATATTTCTATTTTTTATTGTATCTCTTTTGTATTTGGGTACTTACCATTTGCTTCTACCATTTTATTCATTCCCCTTCAAGGAGAATTATCCCACATTTGATGTACTTTGGAGAGACCCTCCCAAATCTATATAAGGAGGGCCTCCCCCCCACTTGTACTTGGTTAGAAGCTTGAGGAGCCTACTCCATGCTCTTGGCAAGCTCATTTCTAGTCCATGTGAGTTTACCCATTTCTTGGTTTAATCACTTTGTGTCTCTCACACTCTTTCTCTTGTGAGTATGCTCTTCTTTTCAATCTTTTTCCGCATATGTACTCTCTACATGTATTAGGGTGTTAGGTGGAGGTCTTGGTAGTGATTTTGGTGGTCTTTTTGGTGATGGTAGTGCTCATGTTAGAGTTTTGGTGGCATGCTTTCTCCTCATTGAGAGAAGCCTTTTTTCATCAATTTTTGGGCCTCATCTTGCCATTTGCCTATCCTCACACCCTTTCTCCCCATTTTCCCTCCCTCCCACCCTTACTATTGGCGTTCTTGGGTGATTTACGATGATTTATGATCTATTTTGTTGTCAATTCTAAAGCAATGAGCTTGCATCTCATCTATTTGCAATGTTTATAAACACTATTGCACATACCCTTTGTCATTTCTATCATCATCTTTATGGTTTTATGACATAGCTCGTGATGTCTGTGATGATCTCTAAGTTTAAAATGGTTATAACCACTATTGTGATGGTTTTTCCTTACCATCCTATCTTTCCATTGGGATAAGTGATCTCTTCTACTCTTTCCTACAATGGATTTTAGTTCTCCACTTTCTCTGTGAAGGTCTACATATGCCATAGACATGACCAATATTATGTAGTTTTTTATTCTTTGCTAAATTGAAATTCTAAGAAAGTGCTCTAGAGAAGGGAGAAGCGAGAGGTTTAAGTGCTCTAGAGAAGGGAGAAGCGAGAGGTTTTCCGCTCCTACTGCTGTACACACAAAGCAAGAGTTCACCTTGTGTAAATTCTTGTGTGTAAAACACTATCAATTGAAGCCAAATCACGAGCAAGACTAAGCATTTTGAGCAAGAGTTCATCCACTCCTCTCAGCTATTAAAGCTTCTCGTCTCTGCCATTATCCATTTTCTTTATTCCAGTCAGTGATGGAAAACTCATCAACTAAAGTAGCAGACAATTTGATGTGTTTGCAAAGAGAATTACAATCTCTGTGATGGATTGCACATGATAACTACTCTTGGTGAAAAAGAGAGTTCGAGGGAGAGAAAGAGCGGCTGATTCACTCACAGAATGCAATAACAAAGGCAATATTCAAAGCGACAAAAATAGAGCATTGACTCACGAGCTTCTTCTATGAAACCCATCCAAGTTGTTTTGAGGTGTCTCTGCAACAACATAACGACATTTCACTAGAAAATAGACAGAGAGTGTAGCACCTCATATCGTATGCAACTCTGCTCCATCCAACTCACACAAGATTAGAGAAGACTGATGCACAACAGATGGAGTTTTGGGCATCAATAGTTGTTGTCATCTTTTATCGACGTTCATGGTAGAAAGAATAGCATGAATCCTTGCACATATGTTGCGTCACAAAACTTTGAGGAGGTAGACTGGAAGGGTGCTATAGGAGCTCACCTTACAAATTCATAATTCAAGTCTAGAACCTATTGCGTGAGAGGAGAAGGGCAAGAAAGTAACGACATCTATCATGATAAGAGGCAAATTATACAATGTTATCCCTGGAGTGAAGAAGACATGCACTCAAGCACATCATAATCTCCTTTAGGCAGAGAGAGAGAGAGAGAATTATTCTCTATTCTATTGGTGACTTGCACCATCTCAGAGTAAATTTGATCAGTGAAAGGAAGCACATCAACGAGCATTGCTCGATGAAGAGTGAGCAAAAGAGAGAGAGATAGAGAGAGAGAGAGAAAAAAAAAATCTTCTCATCATCATTGTAATCGATAGCTACCTTGTGGACATATTTTCTCTAGAAGAGTCTAGAGCTGAGTTTGAGGAGGATCACGTGGTCGTTCACTAAAGGCTACAACAGACACTAACGTTTTCCTCAACATAGGCGAGCAAGTAGGACTTTTGCAATAAATATGGCATGCCACATGGATATGGATTCGGTATATATTCATGTGACATCAGTGATGATCTCTTTTCAACTTTTTAATTATCTGCCAAAATGATCTCACCTTAATTCATTTATGTAAAGGTTTCCCCATGTATTTAGTTGTGGACCATCTACACTTCACTTCATTTTGTAGAAAGTGTAATTAAAATATCCTCTACATTATTGTGAACCATCAATATATCACTAGAATTTTCTTTCCATAAGCTCTCTTTTCTTGGCACCCTAAGCATTAATATGCTTTCTTCATGATCATTTACAGGGTCATTTTCTCACCAAAGGATCTTCTAACTTTAGTTTTTCAATTTGAACTCTCTACATAGTGAATTCAATTTTTGGCCAACTCTCTCTCTCTCTCTCTCTCTCTCTCTCTCCCCACAACAATAGTTTGTCTTCTCCATTGTCCTTCACCTTTCTGGGACATCTTGCATCGTCACCTACCTTTACTCTGATGGGTACTTTTAGAGGCTGTAAGGAGCTGTAAAGGTATTTTCTTCTCATCATGTGATGAAATGCACCACTTTCCAACACCCATGAGTAATCTTTTCCTGAATCTTCAGTGGACGAGCATACCTCCTCTATCGTAACAAATAACTCAAAATATAATTATGTGGTTTTGGCAGCCTCCTTGCCCGTGCCACCTTTTGAAGAGCCATTCTTCTCTTCGGCCTTCTTGATGCAACAATCTTGGATTTTGTGGCCTTTCTTCTTGGAGTGGAAACACTCTCCCTTAACCTTCTTTTTATCATTCTTCTTTTTTGTCTCCATCTTTTGAAGAGTCCATTTTGCCTCCTTTGGCATTTGCTGTAAATGCAACATCTACTTTACTACCGCCACTTCTTGCCTTGAGCCAAAGCTCCTCCTCCATGAGAAAGGCACTGAATTCTTCAAACATTAGTGGTTGAGGTTAGATTTGAGTATTAAGAGCATCAAGCTATTTTGATTCAGATTGGGCCGATGATCTTGATTCTCGATGGTCTACTTCTAGGTACATATTCTTGCTTGGCTTAAGAACCATCTCTTGGGCAAATAAGAAGTAGCATATAGTTGCTCTTCCATCCATAGAGGCCGAGTATTGAGCATATGAGGGCATATGGACAAGTTGCAACATGTGAGGGCATATGGCTTTGTTGTTTATTGTCTAACATTGGTATTTTGCAGGATACTCTTACATGCATTTGCATTGACGGTCAGTCAGCCTTGTACCTCACCAAGATTCTAGTCTTCCACACTTGGACCAGGCACAATGAGATCCAGTACCACTTCATATGTGAGAATGTCATATCTAAGGAGATTAATTTAGAACAGTACCTCTCAGGAGAACCTCGTGGACATGTTCATGAAGGCTCTATCTCTAGCTCTGCTTTAGAGCTTGGTAGATCTCTACAACATTTACCCGCTCCAAAATGGAGTTGTAGAGGGGGTCTAGATGACATGATTTTATCTATCGCATTTCCTTTTGTATCCATATGAATGCAACTCCATTTTGTATATACGAAACACTCCATTGCATATTATATTAGTGGTAACATTTTGTATTTGGGTACCTTAACATTTTCTTCTACCTTGTAATCATTATCCTTCAAGTGAAAATATCCCACACATGATGTACTTTGGAGAGCCTCCTCCAACTCTATGTAAGGAGGGTCTCTCCCCCACTTTGCACTTGTTAGAAGCTTGGATAGCCTACTTCATGTTCTTGCCAAGCTCACTCTAATCCATGTGAATTTACCCACTTCATGGGCTGCTCACTTTGAGTCTAAGAGTTTGTCAATCTTCTTTCTTATTCTAATCCAACACACATCATTATAGATGTCCCTTTTTTTTAGCGCTTAGCATCAGACACCATAGGAATCTTATAAGAACATGTTGTGGGTCAATGCCTTTCAAATCATTGTATGACCATGCAAACACCTCTCATATTTTTTGAAATAATTGTTTCAACTAAGTTTCTTCCATTTTTTGTACCTCTTTCCCTTATAGGTGCACTTTTCTTCATTATCTTCCACTATCACAAGCAATTTCTTCTTTAATTCTTGGTTGTCATAGGATTATCCTATCACAACTTCTTATTTTAGACATAAAGTAATGATCTTTTGACTTTATACCTTACATTTTTTGAAAATTTTTTGGAGATTCAGAGTCATCAAAACTCATATCCTTAGAGTTAATACTTTCTTTATTATGATCCTATACTTTGTATAAGGGACACACATAGGTTATGGGATCCCTTACACAATCTTTGCCTGAATTTCTATCACGATCTCATCTTTCGTATCAGATTTAGGTTCCATTATGATTGAGTCTAATTCATCATCATCAAAACTTTCTCCAGATATTCATACTTGATCTTTCTTTTTTATTTCCTCAAGCATGAGAATCAAGAATAATCCATTTATGTCATATCCTTCTACATCGTGGTATTCAATCATAGTAATCTCTCCCGTATTGACAATTTCAGTGTTTGAAGTTGTTGATCCTTTATGATATGATGATAGGAGACGGCAACTCCAAAATACAACAAAAAAATGGTTTAGACCAACCTGGAGCTTTCAAGTTTGGTGCTAAATTCAAGTGACTGTTAAGCTCATGGAATTATTTCTTGCAATCATCAATACATTCAAAATTTTTCAATAATACAAACAATGGTTTGGCTATTACTACATTCATAAGAATGGACCTTTGATAGTTGTTATCATTTCCCATAAAGGCTTGAACTTCCTTGACATTCTTAGGCCTTGGCAAGTTTTCTATGTCTTTGATCTTGTCTTCATCTATCAAGGCACTACTTTTGGAGACATTTTGTCCCAAAATTTTACCTTGATGCACCGTGAAAACACATTTCTTTGGGCTTAGACACACATGATACTATCGACATTTTACAAATATTTGATCCAAATCAAGAATATGCATAATGTGTTTCTTTGCATAGGTATAGAGGTCATTTTAATACACTTCCAAGCACTTAAATATAAAATTCCTAAAGAAGTGACACATTAGACATTGGATAGCAGGTAAGGCATTGGATCGCTTGTGTTCTATTGGTCCTCAGGAGCGATTGCTACCTAATTATAGCCGGAAAAGCATGTTGGGTGTGTGTAGAAGTGCGATAGACACACAAAAAGCACACACAAGGAGCACAAACACACCAAGGCACATGCAAAAGACTGATGGTTGGAATAGCTCTCTCTATTGATGATGAATTAAACTAAATTAAGAGCTGAATAATATCCCTAAGTACAAAGTACCACCACATATGAGTGAATCATGTATGTGGTAACATGGGGAAAAAACCTCTAGCCAGCACTAGAGTAAAAAGTGCCCATGTATAGGGAAAAGCTTCACATCAAAGCTACTCGAGGAACACATAAGTGTAACAAACCCCCTTGGAGCAAATGATGTGAACACAAATAGGGAGTGACACATCAGTCCCCACAAGGTAATAAGCCTAGAGCTTTGCGAAAAGCTTCAAACTTTTCCCGTGGAAGAGCTTTGGTGAATATTTCTGCCACATTATCTTGTGTAGGCACATATACCAAATCAATATCTCCTGCATGAAGGCACTCTCTCACATAATGATAATGCACCTCAATATGTTTCGTCCATGCATGAAACGTTGGGTTTCGTGCAACACCCAAAGCACTCTGACTATTAGTGAAAATATGCATAGCAGCATCAATATCCATGCAAAGATCCATCAATAGGCATCTCAATCATATACACTCCACTATAGCTATGAAAACTGCCCTGTACTCTGCTTCACAACTCGATGTCACCACTTGTTGAGAGCAGTATGGGCACCCAAGGACTGACTAGACAAGGAAGCCAGCGGAGAGAGTCAGAGCGAGGTGAAGGATTAAGTAGACAAAGCAGTCGACGCAAATCTGGCAGATAGGCCCTTCAAATTTTTCCAACTCAACATCTTTATAACAGTGATTCTTATCACTAACAATCATTGTGAATACCATTTCATATTTTTGTAGCTCCATTTTATGCAAGCCAAGGAGTCCTTGAGCTTGAGGAGCCTTAGAAGTACCTACATATCAATTTTCATATTTTTTAGACTCCGTTTAAGCCCTCAAATTGGCCCTGGAACCTAATTTTTAACTAGGCCGGACACTAGGTCTGGACAGGGCCAAAACCTAGTCAAAAACTATAAATAGAGCTAGAGAGCTCATTTTTTAGGCTAGCTTGTAATAGTTTTGAACTTGTATGAGCTTTTTGAAAGTAATCTAAGAACTCCATTGCTTCTCACTCTTTGTCTTACTGTGTGTGCGCGTGTGTGTGTATGTGTGTGCATGTTAGTGTGCTTCTCACTCATGCACTTGTGCCTTCACTTGCTCGAGGTCTTCATACCATCCTCACGTCTTCCCGGATTGACATTAAAGGAGGTGCTACTCATCACTGAGCTACACCAAATTTTGGCGCCGTTGCCGGGGATCGAGCTTTGAGGACGAGCGTGTGATGGTAAGACGTAGAGTTGTGACGTTGGCGTTGTAGGTAATTTCTTTACTTTTCCTTACTTTTCTCATCCTTACTTCATCATCATCATCACCATCTCCCACCTCCATCTCCATCATCATGAAAATTTTCAGTTTTTTATCATATCACCTTCTCCACCTCATTTCCCTCATTCCACTTGTGAGAGAGAGCGAGAGAGCAATATTGTGTGCCTTGTGTTTGCATGTTTGTTGAGTTTGTTGCAGGTTCCAGCACGTTGCGCAGGTACGGAAATGTGCAGAACTGTCTCGCAGTCGCCAGCTTCTGTCGATCACGATTGACAGAAATTTTCATCTTTTGGTAAAACTGAGTGCACCACAGTAGTCTAGAGGCCTTGCACAGCACAGATCCACAAAAATTTTTGAAAAAATTGCAAAATTTTATTCCATCACGATTGATAGCCAGTCAATCGCGATTGACACTGTCCATCGCGACGGACAGCCAGTCCATCGCGATTGACAGACCCCGACGGACACGTGTCCATCGCGACGGACACCCCTGTCCATCGCGACCGACAGAAAAAAATCGCGACTGATACTTGTCCATCGCGATTGACACCAGTCCATCACGACTGATACCTGTCCATCGCGATTGACACCAGTCCATCGCGACTGATACCTGTCCATCGCGATTGACACCAGTCCATCGCGATTGACACCAGTCCATCGCGATTGACACCAGTCCCTCGCGATTGACACCAGTCCATCGCGATTGACAGCCCGGTCGATTGCAATTGACAGCCAATTTTGGCCAATTTTTTAGGGTTTTTTAATTTGAAGGTTTTGGCTAATTTTGGACATGGATCATGGACTCTAGAGCACATAAGGAGGCTATAGGCAAATAACCCGAGGAAAACCTGTTGCCCTGTTGGCCTGTTTGAACCCTGTTTTAATCCCTGAAGCCTGAACTGACATAACTTCCTCATACGAAATCCGTTTGCTGTGATTCTTGTTTTGTTGGAAAGCTCGTGAGGAATACAACCAAAACTTCCATTGGTTATGTGAAAATTAACATCAGGATGATTAGATAGGGTTTTTTGAAGTTGACCATACCCCGAGGTAGGAAAATTGAGGGATCCTTGGGATTGTTTTCCATAAAGGCAAAGGATAATTTGGTATGTGAGTCACATGCATGAAAGTGGTCTATTGTGTCATTTGAATCTAAGTCTTGAGCTAACCGTGGGACTTTTACAGGTCCAGTAAGAGCACTTGAGGGCATTCTAAGCCAGAGTAAGTGCAAGCTTGGGAACACGCTTCCTAGGCACTCAAGGGCAACCAAGAAGGAAACAAAAGGTTGGAAATTCTCAACTCCCTTTGTCAATTCCTAGCTTAGGCTAAGAACGACTAGTGCTAGGAGTAAGTCAGGGCAACGATAGGCATCAATCAAGTTGAAGACTACCTATGCACTCAAGCTTAAGATTAAATATAATCTCTTCATGATGCGATAACCTTAAAGGAAAGAATCTAACGTGGAACGATCAACTTACAGTGCGAAAATTAACTCAAATATTCTTGACGACGTGATTTCTGACAAGAGCATAAACAAGTGACTGATACAAAAGAACTCAGCAACGAGGTTGTACTTGGGCAAATTTGGGCTATTCAATTAGGCTTATGAACCTTAGATCAGGGCGACATCTAGGGAGAGATAGACAAAGTCTTAGGTCTTCAGAGGCTAGTGTCAACCACACTACTAGGTCTTGGGCCCAGCAGTTGAGCCACCACTCATACTACCCTAGCTCTGAGACCAGTGAATCAGAGATGTCTCAAGGCATGGACCGACCTACGGGAAGTTCAGGAGTGCCATACTTGCACAAGGTAGAAGGCCCCTACAAGATGCAATTGGAATACATTAGGACCAACCGATTAGGTGCTAGCATCTATGAGGATGGCCTAGGAAGATTCGTGGTCCAGATTAAAAACCCTGATCAATCCATTGGACTAGAGCACCCAGCTGTCAAGTTTGAAAACGGAGCATACCTAGACAAAGAAGGGACAATATATGTAGTCACCAGTCACCCAGATAGGACAGATGAATTCGGGATGTGATCTCAGAAGCGGATTTAGGTGACCTGGAGCAAGGAAACATGGGTGTAGAACCTAGAACCCCCCGAGGCAAATCTGTTCTCACTAGGATTATCACTCCAGAGTGGATTCCCCAAGACAATAAGAGCATAGATCTACTCCTGAACCGAGAGACTGACGAAGCCTTTTGGAGGTATAAATCGGATCGGCCAAATGATATAGGAACAATCATGATCTATGAGTTTAAAGATCTAGATAGCCCAGGCAGAGTGACCTACTTAGATCACACTTCAAAGAGGATCTTTGTGGTTACAGAACATGATAGACATGCTTACACTTGGAAGAGTGAATTCATTTTTCCCCAACCAAGATCGAACGTGTCGTATGGTCACCCTGGAGCTGGAACATCCCAAGCTCAAGGAACTCAAAGAGACAGAAGTAGAGATAGGCCAGAAGTAAGCTTTGCCAACCCAGGGGGCAGAGAAAGAATGAGGACGGAAACAAATAGAGTAGAACCTGATGTACTTAGAGCTCCCAGGAATCAAAGAAATGCTGATGAGTTCCCTCTACCACGACCTAGAGAGCACACAAGGACTTTGAGACCCACTCAGCTCGTTAAGTCTATGAAGAACTACTTCGATGGCACTGGAGATCCATACGATCATGTGGCTGAGTTTAGGCAAGTCTTGAGAGCGGAACAAGTTGAAGATCTGTTCACGCAGTACAATGCCTTTGGTCTAACCCTTAGGAACACTGCCCTGACATGGTTTCAGCCATTAAACGAAAGACAGTTCAGGAGCATAGACCAACTTCTAGAGGCATTCATTATCGAATTCTCTAAAAGTGGCATAAGACATAACACTTCCTCGCTGATTCACAGCTTCAAGCAAACCCCTCAAGAGACCGTGAGACTTGCTGGAAGAAGATTTAGGCAATACTTGGAGAGATGCCCTGTCCCTGAGCTACCCACACCAGCTAAGCAAGTGGCTTTATTCTTGGATGGATTGCTAAGTACCAAATTGAGATCCTATGTGTACTTGAAGGACCCTAGGACCATAGAAGAGTGTGTACGCATGTGCATTGACATTGAGGATAACCTAGGGGAAGAACTAGAGCTTTCCAAAATATACAAAGATTCAAATAGTGCCTCTAGCCTCTCTTCCTCGCAATCCACATCAATTGAGGAACTCGCTGAGAAAGTGGCACAAAAACTAGGTGTCTCTAGCAAACAAATTCCAAGATTTGCCCCAGTAAAGAGATGCTATACCTGCGGTGGTGACCATATGGCGAATGTATGTCCCATTATGGCTCAACCCCAAGTAAATCCTAGTAGCCAGTACTGCACCATAGAACGGAGGTACACCAATCACACCGCGCAAGATTGCCCCTACAATAAGCAAACCGTTAGGCAGACATACCCACAACCATACCCTCAACAAGGAAGATACCAGAACCAGTACCCACCTCAGCAGTATACTAGGCCTCAGCAAAATTACCAACCGCAATATCAGGCCCAACTGAGACCCCAGCCAGTGCTAGCACAACAACCACCTGCTCCTACTAATGTGATTCCGGTAAAGTATGCTGCTGCAGAAGAAAACCTGAATAGAGCTATAGTCCCAGTAACACCATTAATCTCAGAAAGTGATCCCAGTGACCATAGCTTTGATTCAATGCATGTTGATAGTCCCCAGGCTTACTACATGCAGTCTCCTGAACATGGTGAGTCTTACTACAGTGAGGAACCGAGTGAACCTAATTGGGAGTCAGAGTATGCTAATGTCATGTACGCAAACCCCAACCCTAGACCTCAACCTAGGCAAGTAAGACCCCCATTCCCAAGAGGACCATGCTACAGATGTCAGGGAGATCATCTCATTCGTGATTCTCCCTTGCCTCCACCTACACAACCCCAATCAGTGACGATCCAGGGCTTTTGCCAAGAGTGTGGAAAGGAGCATCTCTTACGAGATTGCCCAAAGAACCCCAATAATATGCCAAAAATCACTCCTATCAACGTTATTGGGTTAGTTGTAGACTCCACAGGGAGTGTGACTTCCACTGCACCAGTACAAGTAATCACTAGAGCCCAAGCCCTGCAACAGAACAAAAGCGTAGGCCAGGAAAAGAGCCCAGATGTTAGTGAAACAGAGAGCATGACAAAGAAAAGGACTAGAGCTTGGAAAGATAGTCGTGAAAGAATGAAAAGGCAATGGGCAAAAAAGATGAGTGAACTCGAGGAAAGCCTCAGAGAAACAAAGGCCAGGATAACTGAACTCACATCTCAAACTCCCTCTCACACTACCCCACCATCACCATTCCCATCTCCATCCGACCCGCCACCTTCCAACCCACCTCACACAATTCCACCACCCCCAAGAGTAGGATCAGTCCTAGCAGATCCCACTCCCGAGGACTTAAACATGATGCTTAAAGCATATCAAGCCAGAATCCAAGAAGGGCCAAACGTAATTGATCATGAAAAGTGTTACCCTAGAGCAGAACTAGAGCTAGAACGAACCAAAATTTGTGCTAAGATGGTGGAGTTGGCTCAAACCATGTTTGAAGCCAGCCGCCTCTTTAACATATCTAGTTCAGCTAAGACGCAGCTGAACTTTGAAGGACTGTTAGAAAAAATAGAGAGACTAATTACACAATCAAAAAAGGAACCCGCCTCTCAACATAAGGACAAGGCAAGTGAAAGAGCAGGTCTTCCTGCCCAGGAAGCCTATGTGCCTGAAGCCTATGTGCCTAACTCTACGGAGCCAGACACTTCTTCTTCTATGAATCGATTCACACCAGAATTCTTACGAGAGATTCAAGAAGACAAATGGGCTAAAGAAAATGAAGTCCCTCCTCCCATTGAACTTGTGGATGATGCACACGACCAATTCCCACAAGACATCCCATCCATTTATGAGGAGCAGGAGAGCACCCAATCTCAGGAAAGATTAGACTTTGAGTCTAACTCTCTACAAGAATTACCCCACTTCACAGGCCCATGGGAAGCTAAATCTACATGTATGAGAGCGCCCACGGTCATGGTACAAAATGAGGACTCAGTCATACCTAGGAACACAGAGGTAGTGAAAAACACTAAAGTACAGTGCAACCTCACCTTAGAAGAGCTACTCAAAGTAAGGCCAGAGCTATGGAAACATGTAGCCAAACAAGTATCAGAAATAGCAAAACCTCGTTCCCAGGTAGGATCCCAGAGAACAGTGCCAGAAATACCCTTGGACAAGATAGGAGATATGAGTGAAGGTGAAGAAGGAAACACCTATCTTCCCATTACCCATCAGGGGTACACAACCAAGGCAATTCTAGACTCAGGTGCAGGAGTTGCTATTGCTACCACTTCCCTATGGAAGCATTGGGGCAAGCCAGCACTCAGGCCCACGAGGATGAAGTTGCAAATGGCCGATGGTCAGATAGAAAGACCCTTAGGGCTGCTAGAAGGAATAACTCTCACCACCTGTGGTGTTGAGTTCGAGCACACATTTGCTATATGTGATTTTAGCAAAAATCATGCCTATGAAATGATCTTGGGAAGACCATTTATGCGACAGTTGCAAGTGGTACAGGACTGGGGAACCAATTCCTTGTACCTGCAACACTTAGGTGTTACGACCAAAGTGAATCTCAAAGATTACTCTCATAGAGATGTCCCGCCTATCCAATGGAATCCCATCCATAGAGCCAAAGATGATACGGAATCTGTGCATTCCATAGGATCAGGATCCTCATGGATGCATGAAGACACCCACTTATGGATGTGCAAAGTGGCAGTAGAAGAGGAGAAAAGAGAAAAGGCCAGAGAAATAGGTGCAAACGAAACACATAGACCCATTCAAGACCCAGCCTATGCACCTGTAGTATTTCCTGATGAGGAATTTGAACCCCATGGCTGGGCAAAAATCTTAGCAACAATGGATGTAGCCATCAATGAGGAACAATGGACACCCCACTGTGATGAGGATAGCTATGACATTTCAGTCTTTTCAATAGAGCCAATCATGGGAGATGCAGTTTTAGAAGAGTGTGAACCTAGCCCTGATGCATTTGAAGATGCAAATGACTCCGATTTAGAGTCAATCATTATGGACCCACCTTTTGCATCAGATGAAGAATACTTCTATGAAGTAGAATTTCAACCCCAGAGGCACGGAGAGCTTACAAATGATGTAAGACTAGCCACGCATGTAACTCCTAAGGAAGAAGGAAAGAAAAGAAAGAAGAGAGAAGTCACACAAGCAGAGGAAGAATCTTTGTTTGAGGTCCCTGAAAACTTTAAAAAGTATGAGATAGACGATAGAAGAGTCATGGTGAGAATGCCTAAACGTGAGGCGCAATCAGGGGAGGCCTATGATAACAAAGAAACCACCAAGAAAATAGTAGTGGCCCTAGAAGAAGGAGAGGAGAGATGCACGTACATAGGCCATGACCTAACAGAGGAAGAAGAGCATGCGTTAATAGCCTTGCTAAGAGAATACAGAGACGTATTCGCTTGGAGTTACAAGGATTTGAAGGGTGTTGACCCAGACATATGCTCACATACCATCCCCATGACCTCAGATGCCAAACCCTCTAAGCAAAAGCCCTATACATATAACGATAATTACGCTGCCAAGATCAAAGAGGAGATAGATAGACTGGTAGAAGCTGGATTCATCTATGAAATTGAGCACACTGAGTGGGTATCCCCCATTGTAGTGGTGCCCAAGAAAAATGGAAAGCTGCGTGTATGCATTAACTTGAAGAAGGTTAATGCAGCCACAATTTGAGATAACTATCCGCTTCCTATCACAGAGCATCTCTTAGAAAGAGTAGCAGGCAAGGAAGTGTACAGCTTCCTCGATGGATTTTCGGGCTACAATCAAGTAGCCATAGCTCCAGAAGATCAGCACAAGACGGCTTTTGCCACTGAATGGGGCATCTTTGCCTTTAGAGTAATGCCATTTGGGCTTACCAATGCACCAGCAACCTTCCAGAGGCTGATGTGCCATGTATTTAAAGAGTTCCTGAGGAAGAACTTAGAAGTCTATGTTGATGATCTTTGTGCTCATTCCAACATCAGGCAAACCCATATTCCTGAACTCAGACAAATCTTTGACAAATGTAGAGAATATCAAGTCTGCCTGAACCCAGAAAAGTGCGTTTTTATGGTCAGGCAAGGCAAGATTCTAGGACACATAGTGTCAAAGAATGGCATATCCACTGACGAAGAGAAAGTGAGAGCCATCGCAGAACTACCTAAGCCAAAGAACGTCAAGGAAGTACAGGCTTTCATGGGGCATTGCGGTTATTACCGACGATTTATACACATGTATGCCATCATAGCAAAGCCTCTGTATGGACTGTTGACCAACTTTGAGTGGACTGATGAGTGTGAAAATTCCTTCAATGAGCTTAAACGGCGATTATGTTCAGCACCAATCTTAACCACACCAGATTGGAACAAGCCATTCCATGTTCACGTGGATGCATCCAATTATGCTATTGGGTGTGTACTCGCGCAGCCTACCGGTGAAGGTAATATGGATCTTCCAATTGCCTATGCTAGTAGACAATTGAATGCAGCTGAACGAAATTATACCACTACTGAGAGAGAAGGATTAGGCATGGTATATGCTGTTAAAAAGTTTAGACATTATTTGCTTGCAAATAAGTTTAAATTTTTTACTGACCATCAGGCACTGCTATATCTCGTGAACAAGCCATGCAACACAGGCAGATTAGTAAGATGGTTTCTCTTACTAATGGAATACGACTTCGAGGTTGTGGTAAGGAAAGGGAAGACTCATTTGAGAGCAGACCATCTCTCTAGGCTCACATCTGGAGAAGCCCCACAAGGAGTGTCAGATGACCTTCCTGATGCTTATTTGTTTAATTTGGAAGTGGTGCCGCAGTGGGCTTAGCCATTAGTGCCAGTATTGACATACGGGCCTAACCATCTAGTAATAAACACACAGGATAGAGAGGTAGTAAAAGCCCAAAAATATCACATCATGGCAAGAAGTATGTACAAGCACACAGATCAAGGGATCTTGGCTTGTTGTGTGGAAGAGGATGAGTACGCTAAATGGTTGCAATTAGCACATGTAGGTGCATTAGAGCAACACTACTCAAAACAACGAACCCTACAGACACTAAGGAGACTCGGAGTGCATTGGCCGACTATGGAGGCTGATGTCTAAAAGTTGTGCAAGGAATGCCCAATCTGCTACACTAAACCACCTGTGGAACATGCCACTCTTTATCAAGTGTCCATAGTGCCAGATTGGAGTGAACCACTAGTATCCTTTCTGAGGACGAAAACATTCCCTCAAGACATGACTCTGGCTAGGAAAAGGAGTTTAGAACAAGAAGCCCAGGATTACTCACTCATTGGTGATAATCTATACAAGCGTGGTAAAGATGGTTACCTGAGACTATGTGTCCATGAAAGTGAATATCTCAAGATCTTGGAAACTGCTCACCAAGGTGTAGCAGGAGGACACTTTGGACCAGATCGGGTGATCAAGGCAATACTATTTGCGGGCTTCTGGTGGCCGACCCTTCACATGGATGCACATACCTATGTGAAACGGTGTGATGTCTGTCAGCGAACTCAGTATCCTATACGCAAAGACGAGATGCCACTGAAACCTATGATGGGTGGACGTGCATTCTCTAAGTGGGGAATAGACTTTGTAGGTCCTATTAATCCCCCAGCTAAGGGTTCCCATGCTGAATATATCATTGTTGCCACGGACTATCTAACCAAGTGGGTAGAGGTAAAAGCCACAACGAAGAACGATGCTCAAACAACAGCTAAGTTTTTATTTGAGAATGTGTTCACTAGATACGGGCTACCTATAGAGCTAGTTAGTGATAGAGGCACTCACTTCTTGAATGAAGTTATTGAAAATCTGCTCCAAGAATTCCTGGTAGTACATAAGAAGTCTGCCCCCTATCACCCTCAAGCAAATGGCCAGGCTGAGAGCACCAATAAGATCTTATGCAATGTACTGACGAAATTAGTGAACAATAAACGCTCTGATTGGGACAAACAGCTACACCATGCTGTTTGGGCATATCGAGTGGCCTACAAAATGGTACTCCAAGCCACCCCCTTTCAGATGGTATTTGGCCAAAATGCAGTGCTACCGTTGGATTTCTTAATACCTACATTGAAAGTAGCACAGGAGCATGAATGGACAGGTCATGAACTCTCCTCCAGGATCTTTGACCTAGAACGATTAGGAGAAACAAGACTGAGGGCGGCTGCAGGGATATATGCAGCTAAGAAACGACAGAAGGCATACTTTGATGCCCACGTCAAGGATAAAGGTTTGAATGCAGGCGACCTAGTGCTAATCTACACTTTGAAACAACACGCTAGAAAACTGGAGAAGAGAGGCTACGGACCCATGATCATTAATAGAATCTCAACAAGTGGAGCAGTGCAACTAGCCACATTAGAAGGCGATGTTCTCCCAAGCTACATAAGCGGATGCAGGGTCAAGTTATATCAGGAACCTCTCACAGAGGAAATGCTAAGTCGACTCAATACTGCTAAGAAACGCAAAGAAGAAGAAAAACGAATTCGAGAAGAAGCTCAAGCAGAGCATTGGAACGCATCCGGAGAATGAAGTTGAGAAGACAGGGTAGAGAGCAACCTAGGCCAGATGCCGATGCAGATCAAGGATATCACATGGCTATGTGTGAAGTTTCAGGTATCAGCTCCCATAAGATAATTGATCGACGTCCTTTTATAACCTTAGATATAGGACAAGGAAAGGGGGCAAGGACTGTAAGAGCCTTGATTGACTCAGGTGCAGCCACTAGTGCTGTTAAATTGTCTTACTGTCAAGAGTTGAAGTTAACTGTCAATCCTATAGAAGCATATCTCATAGGATTGGGAGGTGTGGAAACCCCTTGCATGGGCGAGGTGGAACTTCCCCTCTATATTCAAGACGAAGCAATGACAGTCAAAGTACTAGTGTAACAAGATGAGGACCTCACTGAGCCTCTTGTCTTGGGTCAGGACTGGATCTATGATCATGCGGTCAACCTAAACCTAAGAAGTGGACTTCTTCAGGTATGGGTAAATCATAGTCGAATTATAGTTGAATTGGAAAATGAGGCACTCAAGGAACTAGGTAAGGCACTGTTGCTCTAGCACAATGGTGAGAACCACGTTAAGAAGCTCCACCTCCTTAATGTCAATCCGCGGAAGAGATAGGAGTGATATGAAGATCGTGAATGTGAGATGAAGTGAGAGTGAAGGTGAGAAGCATAGAAATGCACACACACATACACACACACAATGAAGAGACAAGCAAGACAATGGAAGGTGGGATATTAGCTCTATTACTCAAGAACACTCTTACAAGCTCAAACTAGCTCTAAGCTCACACTAACCAAAATGAACCAACCTCAAAAATGAGCTCTCTAGCTCTTTTTATAGTTTCTAGACTAGTTTTGACCGGTTTCACATCTAGTGACCGGCATAGTTAAAAAATAGGTCCTAGAGGCTATTTGGAAGGGTAAACGATGTCTAAAAATAACGAAAATTGGTACGCGCATTCTACCTAAGCTCCTCAAGCTCGAGGACTCCTCGGCTTGCACAAAATGGAGCTATGAATTAGAAAATGGGATTTTGTCTATATTACATATGTTACAAGAGTGATGAAAATCACTGTTGGATGTTTGAAGAGGTAATAAAAACATAATTGTTTAAAAAATAATCCGACTGGCTCCCTGCTCCGTCGTTACATGCTTCCGTGGCGTCTGTGCCTCTGGCTGCTTCCAACACCCCCCTCCCTCTCGCTTCTGTCGTCCCTGACAGAACCTTGCTGTGAGGTCTGCCGGATATAGTTCTGTAGTAGGTCTTGAGCGAGGGTGTGCTCGGAGATACGAATGCCTCGAGCCAGGTCGGCCTCGAGTTTCTCCCAATTAACTGGTTGTGGTTCATCGGATGGAGGGAGTCTGTAATGCGTGGAATACACCAACTGTTCACAGGCAAATAAGTGCAATAAGTGGGTCGGCCTGCTGATGAACACTTCAGAGTGGTATTCCCAAAATCCGGTGGTGAACATCTCTTCAAATGTCTGCTTGTAGCACGCCGGTAAGTACTTGACTCTGCAATGCCAGGCGTAACAAACCCGGAGCGATGGCGTCGTACTCATGTCATATGCGAGATCCAAGTTGCCATGCTCAAATCCCGGGGTGTTAACATGTGGTGCTTTGACTCGCCGGAAGACTTTAAATATCATTTGCATCATGTCAAATATCTTGACAGTCATATGCGCTGCTATATCATCCATATATCTCAAGCGAGGGAGCCAGTGACGGATTGTAGCCATCATATAGCCAATAGTTGGTAACTCGATGGGTGGCTTAAAATAGGGGTAATTCAGCCAGTCTTGGCACTGCTTATTGTTTTGTACTTTGATAGCGAAGGCAGTCCAGGAGCGGCGTCGTGGCACTGGTCCCCAACACGGATTGTATTTTAAATGTAAAGGTGCCTTAACCCATGTGCTCATCATTTCAGGGTACTCCTGTAAAAGACGTGTACGCCAATCTGGTTGATAAATAGTACCTTGTTGCGCATCCAGTGGCAAGTCTTCAGGCTCAAATTGAGTTGCATGTGATGGCTTCTTGCCAGTTCGCTTCTCTATGGCCAGCTGGTATTCGGCCATTAGCATAAAGTACGGTTTGTATTGAAGCTCATGCCCGGAGATGTACCTGCGTGGGGCCAATTGAGCAAAGTAGGGAGATTGCAAAATTCTTTCTTCGATCATGGCCATAGCATGTAGCTGGGCCTCTACTCTTGCTGAATGTGTCGTTCCAAGTTCCTCAATCGTTTTCATCCACGCGGGGGTAGGAAGTTCATAGGTCATCTGGCCTTCGGCCGTGACTTGTCCGCCTGGGATGGGTATTGGCTCGTATGCTTCTTCAAACGTTTCCTCCACCGGAATGGTTATGTTCGCGTCGTCAGCTGGGATCTCCGGTGGGGAATCAGGCCGTGGTGGTGCTTCGTATACATCTATGCGTGATTGAAGAGTGGTTACCTGGGCCCGTAGTGCGTTGAGTTCCTCTATGAGTTCAGGAGAGGGGTCCACAGGTTCTGGTACTTCTGTTGCCACTGGTAGTTGTTGTGGTGCCGGTTCTCTGAGTTGTAGTAATTTGTGATCTTCTTTTAGCTTCTGATGCTCTTCGTTCATTCGATCGTAGTCCTCTAGCAGTCGAACGTGGTCATCTAGCAACATCCGCATCGATTCGGACGGGATTGCCTTGAATCTGCTCGGACTTAATGGTTGTTCAGGATGGTCCAATGCCGCTTCCAAATTCTCTCTATTCTGTTCTTGGAGTCTCTGGTTCTCCTCTTTTGCTGCGGCTAGGTGTCTTCTTAGTAAGCCCATATTCCTGGTCAGCGTCGCGTTCCTAATTGTTTGGGCTTGAAGCAGGTTGTCTAGATCAGCAGTGGCTTCTTTAGTTTTCTCTTCACTTTCTAGCTCTAGCTTATGATATGTCTCTCTTAGTTCTTGGTATCGCGTATTTAAAGAGGCGTTCTCGATTGATAATGAGTTAAGCTGCGACTGTAATTCATTTGTCGTCCTTTGCAGCTGTTGGTAATTGTTGCCAAGAGATGCGAACTCATCTCGTACTTGTGTCATGCATGTGATCATTTGTTGAAGTGCAGTGTCTATGGTTGGCGATAATAGTAATGGGGTGCTAAGTGCGGATGCGGTGGAAGTAGATGCAGTGGGAATGGGAAATGGGGTTGGGAAGGTGGATGCAGTGGTGATCGTGGAAAATTGTGACGTACCTAAATATGATGGTGCTGTGAGTGGAGTGGGTGCTGGTGCGGTGGGTGGTGAGATGTCCATGTCACTGGACGTGTCAAGTGCGGTGACTGTGAAAAGTGGTGTGTATGTGGGTGGTTGTGTCAGTGTGAAGACGGGATTTACAAATGTAGAGTAATTTACAGGGGGAATGGTTGGAGCAGCTTAGTGAAAAGGGGAAATGGGGGTTATGGTGGGTTGAGGAGGTGAAACTGGTGAGAAGGTTAGTGGGGTTAGAAAGGTGAAAGGGTATCTTAAAGGTGGGGGAAAAGATGGGAAGGATGAAGGGATGAAGGGGTTAACACGTAGGCGAGGTGGGGTGGGTGCGGGCATGGTGGCATGAATGGGCAGGGTAAAGGCTGTGGCTATGTTGCCGTGGACTGGTGTGGATGGATCAGGTTGGTGTGCGGGGGATACAGGGTGGGTTGGTGAAACATGGGGTGAGAGAGGAGTAGATGGTGTGGATGTTATTTCCAGGATAGTGGTAGTATGTACAATGGTAGTATGTGGTGGGGAGTCGACTAGGATAGCTTCTCCGGTGATGGATCTTTCCGGACGTAGGCGTGCATCTTGCGCTTGGTGGGATGATTGAGGACCTACCGGAACTCGAATGTATTCACCGGGCTTCGATAACAGGCGAACTCTGCGAGGGTCATATTGGGGTAGTGGCTTCCTTTGTAAATATCTCAGTGCTTCAACTGGGCCAATGGATTGGACCAGTTCTCTGAACCCTCTGATGTAAACTTCTTCAAACCCTCCGGAGATGAGTTCTTGTTCGATTATGGTTTGGCTCTCTTCTTCAGTCAATTTCTTCCGTGCCCAGACTTTCTCCATCGTACGATATAATTTCTTGATTGCCAGCGTGTAAGCTGCTGCTTCGAAAGTCTCCTCTTCATGCGTGCTGGTGTCACCGTGTGCATCGGTTTGTTGGCCTTGGCCATCTGTCTGTTCGTGTTCTTGGGAAGCATGCGTGCCCTGGCTGGCTTCATCGTCACCTTCATCGTCATCAGATACTGTTCTTTCGTTCTCAGAGCTCGACACGAGCTGTCCTTGTGGCTGACCCCTGGGTGTGGTTGGGTAACTCGGCCTTTCAAATTCTTGAGAAAAGAACTGTCCTTCTGAAAACTGGAACTCATTTGAGAATGCATCAGGCATTTCAAAATCGAATGTTGTGTTTATTGGTTCTGCCTCCATGTGTGGTATTGGGAAAGAAAAGGCTTCCGCACCAATAGTGGTGGGAGCTTCTGCTGTCGTGGGGGTGGGTCCTGTGGTTGTAGCTGCTTGAGGTGCAACGGTACTAGTAGTGCCCTCCGTTACCACTGGTCTAGATAACCTTATGCGAATAGGTTGGACTGTGGGTGTGGCTTCTGTCGGTGATTGCGCTGGGGAGGGTTGTGGTGATGGTGACCCTGGCACTTGAAGGCAAGGAATAGTGCCTCTCATGCGTTTACCTGCCCGTGCTCTGCTGGGCTTCCTGGCTTTCTTCGTCGTTCCTTTGAATGCCTTCAACTCTTCTCCTGTTAATGCACGTTCAATTGGCAAGTCATAAGCCAAGCACATATAAACAATTCTTGTCAGCGCACAACATCCATTAAGCACTTTCTTTCGTTCCCATCTGTGTTGTGCCAAATACATTTGATCAATGATCCAGCTCGCCAGATCGACAGTCTGAGGTCCAGTACAGGCTAAGTATAATCCAAACCATATTCTTTTATGTGGCATGGTGAATTTGTCCTGAGCGGGGAATGCAAAATGTTTCATGCATATCCGTAGCGGCTTTGACAGCTCAGGTGTAATTGCTGAGATCTCCTCCCACTTAGTGACATCGCCACGCTTCATCTATTCTGGGACTAGTCGTTCTTTCTCCGTTGGAGTGTGGGTTCCATGAATTTTGATGGCGGCTCTGATTAAATCCTTCGAAAGATAAAATCTTTTGTAAGGTGGATCTTCCACTAAAGAAGGTAAGATAAAGGTTCCTGGGATATCCTTGTTCTCTGAGGCCAGCAAAGTAGTGATTAAATAATAACACCGATAAAAGTCAGGTTTGGGTAGAGGATCACTGAAATATTCCGTGAAGCCGGCTCTGGCCCAAACATGAGTTAAGTCCTGAGTGTTCTGTAGGCCTTCGAACTCTCTGGAGAAAAATTGATACTTGCCCCATGTGCGGTCATCAAACGTCAAATTAGATTCAAATATAAATTCCGCGTCCGCTAAGGGTCCTGCAAGTCCCTGAAACCAGTGAGAGTTACGGTGTATCTTTTCTGTGTAGCCCATAGGTGGGTTATCGATCGGCATGGGCCCTGGAAATCCTTGGAATTCTGGCGGTGGTGCAGTCGGGTGGGATTCTGCTCGTAAAACATTGAGGGGCGCTGCAGCTACGCTGGGGCCTACTTCTGATGGTCCTTCGTCGGTTTGCATGATGATTGATGCGCTAATGAGAAAGATCTGCTACAAAAGATTAACACATTAGCATGGAAATTAATTATGATCCCATTAAAGTGAGACCGCAATCCCTTTCCATAATCGATGCGTAACCCGTGTAGCCACGTGTCGTGAAATGATTAATGCAATGATCTTTTTGTAGAGCTAATGCAGGTCTCTAGACACCTACATGTTTCAGATTATGTATACATTTCTTGATGAGATGAGATTATGAGTGATGTGTGATGATGGTGGGTGAATTTATACAAGGTTTAAAGGTTAGTGACTTATTACAAGGTTGTATGTTAGTCAGGGGGTAGTTAGACAATGGGTTAGGGGAAGACGGTTGGACAGGCTTCGGTATCCATTTCCTAAGAGTCCTTGAGTGGGTGATGTGGTTTTGCTGAGATACAGAAAGTGGTATCGGGTTTGGTGGTTTTGAAGGATGAAAAGGTTTCTGAGGGGTATATATTACATGGCTTGAGGGTTGAGATAGAATACATTGTTTGGGTACCCAAATCTGCGTGGGTGTGGGTCTATGGGTAAGATATTTCTTAGCGATCCAAATTTGTCGAGTATTGATGCTTGTAGAAGAAGATCGAGAGGACTTTGTCTGCTGACTCTGCTTTTATTGAAACTTTGTCCTGCTCTCTTCTGCAGTGTTGCTGATAGGCTGTGGTTGCTGTCCTTTTGGCACCCATATTTGTCTGGTGCCGCTTCCTTTGGGTGGCCTAGACTGCTTTCCTTGTTGTGTCTTCTGATACTGCCGTCGGTCTGGGTTCCTTCGTCGTGGTTGACTCTTTCGAGGTTGGGTTTGAGGGGTCCTTTGGACACTCTGCTTTGGAAAAGAAGGGAGATCCAACACTTGCGTGACCTGCCCATTAGGAAGTGATTCGTTCTTCATCTTTAATCTAGGCCAGTCCGCAGCAAGTTTGGAAGGATGAGCACCGTAAGGTGTTGTGCTCATTTGGCCGCTGATGCAACCCACCTGACCGCTGATTGTGTTCATCTGCCCTAGCGGTTGGGTAGCTGCCCTCTCTAGTTTGCAGGAAGTCCCAGGGAAGATCTCCTGTCGTCCTTCTGATTGACAACTGTCCCTAGCCAAGCCCGAGTGGGTTGGTGTAGACGTGACGTGACTGATCTGACCCAAGATCTTCCAGTCTTCCGTCGCATGCGTTTCATAGGGTCTAGGGTTACAAACCTCAATCGGAATGCCATGAGGGAAGTCAAGCGGTATCACTCGCTTCTGCTCTAAGGTTCCAATCTGTAAGGAGCCTTGTCTAAGATTTAGGTCCACAGAGTGATCGTACAGCCAATCTTGGCCAAGGATTAGGGGTTCTATCAGGTCGTCATCATGGCACACTAGTAGCTTCGATGTCATGGTCACATCCTTAATGAGGATAGGAAGGTCCACCTCACCCATGCAAGGGGTTTCCATGCCTCCTAGGCCTATAAGGTATGCCTCGATGGGCCGCATTTCTATTCCTGAATCCTTATAGTGGGACCATCTAATTGCACTAGTCGCAGCACCTGAATCAATTAAAGCCCTGAGCTCTTGACAAGGGTTACCGTGCTCTATCCTGACTGTAATGAATGGTCTCCTATCCACTATACTAGGATGAGTTCGTGACTTTACCTCACACATAGCCATGGGATATCTGGGTGTAGTTTCCAGATGGTTAGAATGTTCTCTCCCTAGTCCTTGTCTCCTTAGCTTCATGCGCTTAATGCGTTCTATTGCTTCTGCCTGCGCTTCCGCTCGTATTCTATTTTCTTCCTCCTTACGCTTCTTTGCCAACGTGAGTCGTCTAAGCATATCCTCAGTGAGAGGTTCCTGATATAACTTGACTCTACAGCCACTAATATAATTAGGCATTATATCTCCTTCTAAAGTGGCTAACTGTACTGCTCCACTTGTTGAGAGTCTGTTAATAATCATAGGTCCATAACCTCGCTTTTCTAACTTTCGTGCGTGTTGTTTCAGCGTATATACTAGCACTAAATCTCCTTCTTTTAGGCCTTTATCTTTCACATGCGCATCAAAATACGCTTTTTGTCGCTTCTTCGCTGCATATATGCCTGCTGCTGCCTTTAGCCTCGTTTCTCCTAATCGTTCCAAGTCCATTATTCTTGTTGATAATTCATGGCCGGTCCACTGATGTTCTTGTGCAACCTTAAGGGTCGGTATCAAGAAGTCCAAAGGAAGCACAGCATTCTGACCAAAAACCATCTGAAAGGGAGTTGCATTGAGTACGGTCTTGTAGGCCACTCGATATGCCCAAACAGCGTGGTGTAACTGTTTGTCCCAATCTGAACGTTTGTTGTTCACGAGTTTCGTCAGTACGTTACAAAGGATCTTATTAGTGCTTTCAGCCTGACCATTGGCCTGAGGATGATATGGTGCGGATTTCTTGTGAATCACCATAAAATCCTGTAACAAATATTCAATGACTTGGTTTAGAAAGTGAGTGCCTCGATCGCTCACTAACTCTATAGGCAGTCCATATCTTGTGAAGACATTCTCAAATAAGAATTTTGCAGTTGTGTGTGCATCATTCTTTTTCGTGGCTTTTGCCTCTACCCATTTCGTAAGATAATCTGTCGCAACAATAATGTATTCCGCATGTGTACCTTTTGCAGGGGGGTTAATGGGTCCTACAAAGTCTATACCCCACTTAGAAAATGCACGTCCGCCCATCATGGGTTTCAATGGCATTTCATCTCTGCGCGTAGGAAACTGAGTTCTTTGGCACGCATCACATCTCTTTACATAGGTATGCGCATCCATGTGAAGAGTGGGCCACCATAATCCTGCAAAGAGGATGGCTTTGATTATCCTATCGGGTCCAAAATGACCTCCTGCAACACCTTGGTGTGCAGTCTCTAGTATGCTCAGATAATCGCTCTCATGAACACATTGTCTTAGATATCCATCTCGTCCTCTTTTGTATAGGTTATCGCCAATAAGTGAATAATCTTGAGCTTCCTGCTCTAGACTGCGTTGTCGAGCTAAGGTCATGCCTTGAGGGAATGTGTTTGTCCTCAAGTATGTCACTAATGGTTCACTCCAGTCTGGTGTGAGAGACACGTGATATAAAGTAGCATGCTCTACTGGTGATCTTTCACAACAAACATGGCATTCCTTACACAACCTGTGGACATCTGCTTCCATCGTAGGCCAATATACTCCTAATCTATGCAGAGTCTGTAATGTTCGATGTTTCGAATGATGTTGCTTTAATGCACCTATGTGTGCTAATTGCAACCAATTCGCATGTTCTGATTCATCTACACAACAGGCAAGAATTTTTTGATTATCCTGTTTATATATGCTTCCTGCTAAGATTTGGTATCTCTGAGATTTGGTAATCTCTCCTTCTTTGATCTTTATCCTAGGGTTCTTGGGTCCATATGTGAGAATAGGAACTATAGGCTTAGCCCATTCTGGTGCTATCTCAAGGTTAAACAAGTATGCATTTGGCAATTCATCCGCTACTCCTTGAGGAGCTTCTCCTGAGGTTAATCTTGAGAGGTGGTCAGCTCTAAGATGTGTCTTTCCTTTCCTGACTACTACTTCAAAATCATACTCCATGAGTAATAGAAACCAACGTATCAGTCGTCCTGTGTTACATGGTTTGTTGACTAGGTACAATAGGGCTTGATGATCTGTAAAGAACTTGAATTTGTTGGCCAACAAGTAGTGCCTGAACTTCTTTACTGCGTAGATCATCCCTAATCCTTCTCGTTCCGTCGTGGTGTAATTTCTTTCTGCTACGTTCAATTGTCTGCTCGCGTAAGCTATGGGGAGATCTATGTTACCTTCCTTCGTGGGTTGTGCTAACACACATCCTATGGCGTAATTGGATGCATCCACATGTACATGGAATGGCTTACTCCAATCTGGGGTAGTCAATATAGGTGCTGAGCACAAGCGTCGTTTAAGTTCATTGAATGAATTTTCACATTCATCTGTCCATTCAAAATTGGTTAAAAGAGAGTACAAAGGCTTGGCTATGATTGCATACATGTGTATGAATCTCCTATAATAACCGCAGTGGCCCATAAATGCTTGTACCTCTTTCACATTAGTTGGTCTAGGTAAATCTGCAATTACCTTCACCTTTTCTTCATCCGTAGAGATTCCATTTTTTGACACAATGTGTCCTAGAATTTTGCCTTGTCTGACCATGAAAACGCATTTTTCTGGGTTCAAACAAACCTGATACTCTCGACATTTGTCAAATATTTGTCTTAACTCTGGGATATGTGTCTGTCTTACATTTGAATGAGCACATAGGTCATCGACATAAACTTCTAAGCTCTTGCGTAAAAATTCCTTAAAAACGTGACACATGAGTCGCTGGAAAGTGGCGGGTGCATTTGTTAAGCCAAATGGCATCACACGAAATGCAAATATGCCCCATTCAGTGGCAAATGCCGTCTTGTGTTGATCTTTTGGAGCAATAGCTACTTGATTATAGCCTGAAAATCCATCAAGAAAGCTGTAAACTTCCTTGCCCGCAACTCTTTCCAATAGATGTTCCGTGATAGGAAGAGGGTAACTATCTCTAATCGTGGCGGTATTAACTTTTTTAAGGTTAATACACACACGCAATTTTCCATTCTTCTTGGGCACAACCACAATGGGGGATACCCATTCGGTATGCTCAATTTCGTAAATGAATCCTGCTTCTATCAAGCGATCTATCTCCTCTTTAATCTTCGCAGCGTAGTTATCATTGTACGTGTAAGGTTTCTGTTTTGTCGGTTTTGCATCTGGAGTCATAGGGATTCTATGAGAACATATATCTGGATCTACTCCTTTCAGGTCTTTGTAACTCCACGCAAAAACATCTCTATATTCACGTAATAGGGCAACTAGCTCTTCTTCTTCTTCAGTTGTCAAATCATGCCCTATGTATGTACATTTTTCTTCTTCTCCTTCTATGGCAACTATTATTTTTTTGGTTTTCTCTCGGTTATCATATACTTGTCCGTCATTCGCCTTTCTATTAGGCATTCGTACCATGATTCTCCTATCTTCGATTTCATATTTCTTGAAGTTCTCGGGTACTTCAAACAAAGATTCTTCTTTTTCTGACATGGTTTCTTTCTTCTTTCTTTTCTTGCCTTCACTCTTAGTAGTCACTTCCGTGGCTAATCTCACCTCATTCGTAATTTCCTCGTGTCTCTGAGGGTGAGTCTCTACTTCGTAGAAATATTCTTCCTCTGATGCAAATGGAGAGTCCATGATAATTGATTCTAAATCGAAATCGCTTGCATCCTCAAATGCATCAGTGTTAGGTTCACACTCTTCTAAAATCGCATCGCACATGATTGGCTCTATCGTAAAAACTGAAATGTCATAGCCATCATCGTCACAGTGGGGTGTCCATTGTTCTTCATTGATGGCTACATCCATGGTTGCTAGGATTTCTGCCCAACCATGGGGTTCAAACTCTTCGTCTGGGAATACTACAGGTGCATAGGCTGGATCTTGTAGGGTTCGTGGATGTTGTTCTGCACCTAAGGTCCTGGCTTCTAACCTTTCTTCCTCTTGTTTGGCTACTTTACACATCCATAAATGAGTATCCTCATGCAACCAAGAAGGATCTGATTCTAATGAGTGCACGGATTTCGTCTCTACTTGTGTCTTATGGATGGTATTCCATTGTATTGGGGGTACGTCTCTATGTGAATAGTCTTTAAGATTGACTTTGGTAGTCACTCCTAAATGTTGCAAGTACAAAGAATTAGTTCCCCAATCTTGTACAATTTGCAACTGACGCATGAATGGTCGTCCCAATATCATCTCATAAGCATGGTTTTTTGCAAAGTCACAAATGGCAAAGGTATGCTCAAATTCTACACCACAAGTGGTGAGAGATATGCCTTCTAGTAAGCCTAATGGTTTTTCTATGTGTCCATCAGCCATTTGTAGCTTCATCCTGGTGGGTCTTAATGCTGGCTTACCCCAACGTTTCCATAAAGCGGTGGTAGCTATGGCTACTCCGGCTCCTGAATCTAAGATGGCTTTCGTGGTGTAGCCCTGATGGGTTATCGGAAGATAAGTGTTACCTTCCTCTCCTTCGCTCACATCTCCAATCTTTTCCACTGGAATCTCTGGTACCTTATTATGTGATCCTATTTGTGAGGGGGCAGTAGCAAGCTCGGGGAATTGATTTGCTACATGCTTCCACAATTCTGGTTTTACCTTCAATAACTCCTCCAGAGGAAGGTTACATTGTACTTTGGTATTCTTGATCACTTTCGTGTTTCTAGGGATCACTGATTCTTCATTCCTCACTATTATCGTGGGTGCTCTCATACTAATAGACTTTGCTTCCCAAGGTCCTGTGAATTGAGGTAATTCTTGTAAAGAATTAGAGTCAAATCTTGTGTGTTCACTCAGTTGTTCTTCCTCTACATCATCGTATATAGAGGGAATGTCTTGGGGGAATTGTTCTTGCAAGTCGTCTATTTCTTGAATAGGAGGATGGGTTCCTTGTTCCTTTCTCCATTTCTCTTCTTGGATTTCTCTCAAAAATTCATGTGAGTACCTATGTATGGAAGACAGGTTGTCTTGACTTTCTGTGTTGGGTACTTGAGACAGGGATGGTGCATTCCTTTCCTGTGTCTCTGGGACAATAGGGTTCCTATGCTGATCCTTTTTCTCTTTGCTCTCTATCAAGTATTCTAGCCTCTCCATTAGTCCTTGAAAGTGTAACTCCGGTTTTGCCATGTTATTCCAATTAAGATACCTAGAGGCTTCGAATAAAGCTTGTGCTAGTTCTACCATCTTCATGCAAAGTTTAGTTCTCTCAATTTCTAGATCAGCTCGAGGGTAGTTTTTGCTCATTTCAGCTACCTGAGGTCCCTCTTTTAATCTAGCTTGATATGCACGAAACATCATGTCTAGATTTTCTGGTATGGGTTCCGCTAACACTGATCCTGATTTTTGAGCTGGATTCTCTTGATTCAATTCCTGTGAAGTCAATTCTTGGATTCTGGCTCTAGATTCCTTTAAACTTCCTTCCAATTCCGTTATCTTTTTACTCCATTTTCTCTTAATTCTTTCTCTAGAATCTTTCCAAGATTTTGTCTTTTTACTGCTAGATTCTGCAACTTCACTGGATTCGGCTACTTTCTCCTGATTAAGCTGTTGGTTCTGTAAGAGCGCTTGGGCTCTTGTTATCGCTTGGATAGGCACGTATGTAGGGTTGGACCCATCTGCGTTATTTACAATACCTATCACGTTGATCGGTGTCACATTCGGAGCATTAACAGGGTTCTTAGGACAATCTTTGATTATATGCTCTTTGCCACAATCGGCACAAAAGCCTTGGATGTTATAGTATTGTGATTGTCCTGATATCGGAGGATGTGGACAATCCTTTATGAAATGATCTCCTTGGCACCTAAAGCATGGTCCTCTAGGGCCCTGTGGTCTCTGTTGTCTCAATTGGGGCCGTGGATTTGGGTTTGCGTACATCACATTAGCATAGTCGGGCTCCCAACTAGGTTCCACTGGTGGACTATCGTAATGATATGTCTCCACGTGTTCTGGTGACTCTGTGTAATATGCGGGTGGACTATCGACATGCGTAGAGTCAAAACTGTTTGAGTGTGGGTCACTCTCTGTGATCAAAGGTGAAGAAGGCACTAAGGCCCTACTTAGGTTCTCTTCTGCAGCAGCGTATTTGACTGAGATGACATTCGCTGGTGGGGGTGGCTGCTGAGCTAAGACAGGTTGAGGTCTCTGTTGAGCCTGGTATGGGTAGTTCTGAGGAGGCCTATAGTAATAAGGCTAAGCATTGTATTGGCCTTGATACCTACCTGGCTGTGCGTATGCTTGCGGGTAGTTCTGTCTCACGGTTTGTTTGTTGTACGGGCAGTCCTGAGCCGTATGATTCGTGTATCTTCTCTCAATTGTACAGTATTGGCCACTAGGGTTGGCTTGTGGTTGTGGTGCATTGGGACACACATTTGCCATATGATCACCACCACAGGTGTAACAACGCTTGTTTGTTAGCACCCTCGGTTTACTAGAAACTCCTAGTTTCTGGGCCACTTTCTCTGCTAGGTCCTCTATCGAGTTAGACAATTTTGTGGATGCTAGAGATGAACAGTCTGAGTCCTTATAGACCTTTGAAAGTTCCAACTCGTCTCCTAAGTTGTCTTCAATGTCTATACAAATTCTTACACATTGCTCTAGCGTTCTGGGTTCTTTTAGGTACACATAGGAGCGTAGTTTAGAGCTCAACAAGCCATCTAGGAACAATGACACTTGCTTGGCTTGTGAGGGTAGCTCTTGCATTGGACATTGTTCAACATATTGTCTAAACCTACGTCCTGCGAGTCTAACTGTTTCTTGAGGGGTTTGTTTAAAGCTATGAATCAACGAAGATGTATCATGTCTAATCCCACTTTTAGAGAATTCAGTAATGAATGACTCTAAAAAGTGATGGATGTCCCTAAATTGCCTTTGTTGCAATGGTTGGAACCAAGTTAAAGCTGTATTCTTTAACGTTAGTCCAAATGCGTTGTATTGTGTGAACATGTCTTCGACTTGTTCTGCTCTTAGTACTTGCTTGAATTCTGCGACGTGGTCGTAGGGATCTCCTGTCCCATCAAAATAATTCTTCATTGATTTTACTAATTGTGTGGGTCTCAGTATTCTTGCGTGTTCACGTGGTCTAGGTAGAGGAAAATCATCTCTACCACCTGGTATTCCCTGATCTCCTTGTCTATCCACTCTATTAGTGTCCGTGGTTGTTCTATCTCTCCCTATGGGATGAGTGAAGCTTACTTCTGGTCTCTCTTTATTTCCCTCTCTTTGATTTCCATGGGTTGAGGATGTTCCTGCCCCTTGTTGACTTGTATTCATGTTTGTTCTGGATGGAGGGAATACCAATTCTCCTCTCCATGTGTATGTGTTTTTAGCGCGGTCGGGTACCGCAAAGACTCTTTCTGAAGTCTCATCCAGGTATACAACCTTTCCAGGTGTATCCGGGTCCTTGAATTCGTATATAGTGATGATACCTACCTCACTAAGTAGTTCTGTTTTGTATCTCCAAAAGGCTTCATCCGTTTCTTTATTTACAAACAACTCTATGCTTCTGTTGTCCTGAGGGATCCAATCCGGGATTAGTACTCTTGTCAGTACAGATTTCCCTCTAGGTGTTCTAGGCTCTTCCAATGGTTCTTTTCCTTGAGGTTTTGCTTCCGTCTCTAGTTGAATCACGCCAAACTCGTTGGTATTGTTTGGCTGCGTACTTAGGACGTACATGGTTCCTTCTTTGTCTATGTATGCGTCTCTCTCGAATTTCACCACTGGTCTTTCCAATCCAATGGGTTGATCAGGGTTGTGCAGTTGTACCACTTGCCTTCGCAAACCATCCTCATAGATGCGAGCACCTAATCGGTTGGTTCGGAGAAACTCTAGTTGTGTTCTATAGGGTCCTTCAGGTTTTTCTAAGTATGCTACGTTTGACCCTGCTTCTGGTCTTTCTGTGCTAAATGCCATTTCTGATCCGCTGGTGTCTGAGCTCTCGTAGGGGTAATTACTGTTCAATTGCTGAGCCCACGATCGTGCAGTAGTTCTTACACTTGCCTCTGATGATCTAAGGCTTCGTCTGTCTGACTTACCTATATGTTTGCCCGATCTAAGGTTCATTAATTTTCTTCCTTGCACACTCAGTACACGCTCAGATCGTCACCGATTCTTTGTTTTTACTTCTTGTTTCTTTTTAGATTTCTTTAGATTCTTGTCTTAATGTATGCGTCAGGAATTCGTCTTTCCGTGATAATTTTGAGTTCTCGTTCCGTCAGACTTAGGTTCTTTCCTTTAGGTTTTCGTGTCACACACCTTTAGTCTTGGACTTGAAAGAATTAAGTATCTTGAACTTGAGGCGTTCCTATCGTCTTTAATCCACAATGCTAACGTTTATCCTAAGCTAAGAATTGACTGAGGGGGTTGAGTAATCTTCCAACCTCGAGTCAGCTTTTCTGGTTGCTCTGATGCCCTGTTGCCCAAGAAGCCGCGCTTCCCAAGCTTTATGCCCTTCACTGCCTTGCTTTGGTGGTCTTTGATTGTCCTTGCTAGACCTGGAAAATTCCAATATTAGACCAATTCAGAGGATGATCAAACACTTGAGTATATACACCTTTTAAGTCCCTTCCCCTTTTTGCCCAAATTTTCAATGTGTGCCCCTTGGCTTCCTAGTCCCAACTAGGTGAACCTCAAAATAGCTTATCAAAAAATAGACTTATCCTTTAAGAAAAAAACAGTTGAGGTCACGTAGTACTCGTCAAGAGCTTTCTAATGAGCTATTAAGCTCAAAAAACGGACTTCGGATGAAAAAGTTATGAGCGTTCAGGCCCTGGGGGTAAAAACTGACAATCAGATTTTCCTTCAAATATAGGCTAAGGGGTCTCTTATGAGTCTAATGGTCCAAAAATTTTTCTAAAATACCCCCAAAATTGGTCAAAAATTTGAGCCCTAAATTCGCGATGGGGGTGCACAATCGCGATGGTCTGAGACTGTCGCGATGGCGTGGAATTTGGACAATCGCGATGGCGCGAAAAGGTGAACCGTCGCGATGGCCCGAAGTGAACGATCGCGATGGCGTGAGGTCGAACCGTCGCGATGGAGTGATCAGGTGGACAATCGCGATGGCGTGGGTCAACGGTCAAAGGTGGACAATCGCGATGGCGCGAAAAATGAACCGTCGTGATGGTCCGAAAAAATGAACCGTCGCGATGGTGCGGTCAACGGTCAAAGGTGGACAATCGCGATGGTCCGGGGTGACCCGTCGCGATGGTCACAAGTGCGATGGCGTGAGCCAATCGCGATGGTCCGAAAAACGAATCGTCGCGATGGTCTATCTTGACACGTGGCACCGTCGTGGCGATGGCATGGGCCAATCGCGATGGTTCGGGGTCAGCTGAACAATCGCGATGGTCCAAGTGGACCGTCGCGATGGCTCAAGTGAACCGTCGCGATGGTCCGAAAAACGAACCGTCGCGATGGTCCGGCCGAGCCGTCGCGATGGCGTGAGCCTATCGCGATGGTGCGACACAATCGCGATGGTCTGAGCCAATCGCGATGGTCCACCAAAATGTGATTTTTTGCAATGCAGCTGTGGATTCGTGCAAGCGCAAGGGTCGCCTACCTCGTGGTGTGGTCGCCTACCAAAAATTCCGAAGGTTGCAGACCATCGCGATGGTCCACCACACTCGGCAGATCTTTGACAGAGAGTAAAATTTTACCTTTTCCAAGCTTTCCTGATGCACTGGAGCTCTGTACCTGCAAGAAAACTCAAGAAAACACAAGCACACACAAGCACAAAAGTTCTCTCTCGCTCTCTCGCATGCACAAATGAGGGGAAATGAGGTGAATGGGTGGATATGGTGAATTTTCTGATTTTTTTGGAGATGAAGATGATGATGCGATGATGAAGATGGAGTGTGGGGGAGGTGAAAAACACTAAAAACTAAGTAAAAACAACAACAAAAACTGAAATTTTTACCTTCCAACGCCACTTCTTGCTATACTCTTACCATCACACATTCGTCCTAGACTCGATCCCCGGCAACGGCGCCAAATTTGGTGTTGCTCTAGCACAATGGTGAGAACCACGTTAAGAAGCTCCACCTCCTTAATGTCAATCCGCGGAAGAGATAGGAGTGATATGAAGATCGTGAATGTGAGATGAAGTGAGAGTGAAGGTGAGAAGCATAGAAATGCACACACACATACACACACACAATGAAGAGACAAGCAAGACACAATGGAAGGTGGGATATTAGCTCTATTACTCAAGAACACTCTTACAAGCTCAAACTAGCTCTAAGCTCACACTAACCAAAATGAACCAACCTCAAAAATGAGCTCTCTAGCTCTTTTTATAGTTTCTAGACTAGTTTTGACCGGTTTCACATCTAGTGACCGGCATAGTTAAAAAATAGGTCCTAGAGGCTATTTGGAAGGGTAAACGATGTCTAAAAATAACGAAAATTGGTACGCGCATTCTACCTAAGCTCCTCAAGCTCGAGGACTCCTCGGCTTGCACAAAATGGAGCTATGAATTAGAAAATGGGATTTTGTCTATATTACATATGTTACAAGAGTGATGAAAATCACTGTTGGATGTTTGAAGAGGTAATAAAAACATAATTGTTTAAAAAATAATCCGACTGGCTCCCTGCTCCGTCGTTACATGCTTCCGTGGCGTCTGTGCCTCTGGCTGCTTCCAACAGGCACGAACTCCTGGTCCTTCCAGGGGCGCACATGAAGTTGACAATGCTATTCTTGTCCAAAACTGTATGATGCAGAAAGAGGATTGTCTCAACAACGGAGTCAAGGATAAGAAGGCACTCCCTTCTGTTCCAAAGGCCAGAGGGATGCAGCAACCAAAGGCAGATCGAATACAGAAGAAGCAGAACACTACCTATACTGGAGGCCAAAAAAAGGAGCAAAGCAGATTGTTTCTGCCGATGAAACAAATATGGAGGCGAAAAGGCGAACACACTGTTCCGACCAGGCCAACACCACGGCCAAAACCTCTTATTAGTAATCAACAACACGACACTAATAAGAAGTCCTTCATAAATTCTTCTGCGAAAGTGAAGTCTATTTGGGTACCCAAGAAGTCAATGAAGGCCAGCCCACAATCACGACAAATCTGGGTGCCTAAGGCTTGCTTGCGGGCTCAAATAGCTACACCAAGGCCAAACCCTGTACAACATGTTTCACTCACGCGAACATCTGAGGCCCAGTCTTACACATCACGCACTAACACATATTCTTCCATGAGCACAAGTAGAATCACTTGTAAATGGGTCCCTAAAAAGCCCCATTTTTCAAGTAAATACCCTATCACACTCTCCAGAGCCTCCACAAAGTCAAAATCAAAACCTATCCATTGCATTTGGCAACCTAAAACTTGTAATAAACCCCCGGACGCCAATTGTAAATCCATGTCCACCTACTAACTACTTCACTCTCACACCACATCATTCCGCTTAGCTCTTAGGTCTACCCAATTCCTAACTACACACACAAGCACCGAGCACTTACTAACCCCCTAACCTCTCCCGAACCTCATGTTAATGTTGTAACGGGGACACAGTGTCATTTTTGTGTCCATTGCAATGTTAACATTTATTCATATATTCTCACAGAACCAGCTGCGAAGTTTTCAACATGGCTGAGGCAGCAGGAACTAGCTCTCAAACAAAAACGAGCCAGCAAGTGGTGGACTTAGACAGTTTACCCGTTTTGCCTGAGACAAATGAAAAACCAAAAGAATTGCAGGCCATCAAAATCATACCTATTGCGGACCCTCCCAGTGGCCATACCATGCCCGTAGGAAAAACTTCCCACTGGTTTAGTGAAGTGGCAGGACCCTTGGGAGAGGGAACGTACCTATGGGAATCAGAGTTGGACTTCAATGGGAAGCAAGGTAAATACCACTTCTTTACAAGAGAATTCGAGAAGTTACAAAATGCAGAAGGCCTACGTTCGATATGGGAGAAGGCAGGATTGGATGCATATTTCAGTGCACGGCTCCCAAAGCCTGACTTCGTGCGATGCTACTATCTCATCAACACCTTGACTCCAAACAAGAACCCAAAAGGTGCAAGCTCATTTGTGATTCCATCTCTGACAAAGGGGAATGAGCTCAAGAGGTTCAGGCTATCAAACAACTTGGTGAGAGAGGCCCTAGATATGCGTGGAATGCATATTCCAACAGAGAAGGAGACCCTAGTGCCTGATTACATGAAGAATCGAAGCCTCACCAAACTCAAGGACATGGTGTCCATGACGCCTAATATTGCATATTTACCACCACAATCCGTGCATAAAGTCAAAAGCTTTTGTGAAGAAAACTTTTTAGCCATAACTAAAAATGCTTTGAAGCAAGAAAATAGCTCATTCTTTGCTTTCATAGGATACACACATGTATTTCGAGTAGCATCATCAATGAAGGTAACAAGATATAAATGCTTCCCAAAAGATGGAGTCTTGATGGGACCACATACATCACTATGAACAAGCTACAATTTTCTTGTAGTGTGTGTTGTTGGAGTTAGACGTCTGTGGAAGCACGCCAACAGCACAAGGAAGAAGAAGAAGCTTGCAGCACAAACACACAATACAATCTATTATTAGAGAATGTAAAAAGATAAGTAGCCCATTAGGGCAATAGGCGTATATACAAGCCGGGGGAAAAAAACCTCCTAAAGAGGGAAAAAAGTGCCCCGATAGTCCTAGAGTGTTCACACACATCACTACGTAAATATATCAACAAATCCCCCCTGGGAGTGATGCGGTGAACAAGGATCTGGCACTCATGTATAAGGAAGTGCCAAGCTATGTGGAAATCACTCCACAAAAGGAAGTAAGCCCAAAGCTTTGCCGAAAGCTTCAAACTTCTCCCTAGGCAGAGCCTTTGTGAAAAGGTCTGCAATGTTCTCCTGCATGGGCACATATGCCAAGCTGATCTCCCCAGCAGAGAACCTCTCCCTGACATAGTGATAATGCACCTCAATGTGCTTAGTGCGAGCATGGAACACAGGGTTCCTCGCAACTGCCAATGCGCTCTGACTGTCAGTGAAGATGGTGGTGGCAGAAGACTGGCCAACACCCAAATCAGCCATAAGGCGTCTGAGCCACACACACTCAACAGTCGCTGTGAAAGCTGCCCTATACTCAGCCTCACAACTGGAAGTGGCCACAGTAGGTTGCTTCTTGCTCAACCAAGATATACATAAGCTACCAAGCATGAAGCAAAAACCACTTGTGGACACACGAGTGTCATAGCAACCAGCCCAATCTGAGTCAGAAAAAGCATGCAAATGTGGCAGTAGTGATCCCCCCTTGGGATAAAACAACCCAAGTAGCCGAGTACCACTCAAGTAGCGAAAGATGCGCTTAACCGCTTTCCAATGCGTGACTCCTGGGCAATGCATAAACCTGCTCATCTGTGAGACAGCAAACTGAATATCTGGCCGAGTAATGCATAAGTAAATCAAGCATCCAACAGCCTGCTGATAGAGAACAACATCAAATGCATCTTCAGCATCATGAAGACTCAATCGTAAACCTGTCTCCATAGGAGTGGCAATAGGCTTACAGTCTTCAAGGCCAAAACGCTGCAATAATGTGTCAATATATTTCGTTTGACACAAAGCCATTCCACCATCAACGTGCATAAACTGAATGCCCAAATAGTGATGCAAATGTCCCAAATCAGACATCTCAAATGAGGCATGCAAATCAGCCTTAAAATCAGCAATATGTGTCTCAATAGGACCAGTGAGCAGCATGTCATCAACATAGACAACAATGATCAGAAGCACATCATTAGCACGTTTAACATATAAGGTGCTTTCAGTTGGACTGTTCTCAAAACCATGTGCAATCAGATAGGCATGTATCTTCTCATACCAAGCACGTGGTGCTTGCTTTAAACCATATAATGCCTTCTTTAACCTGCAAACCTGGTTTTCATGCCCTTTCTGCACAAAGCCACAGGGCTGAAAAACATACACTTCTTCATGCCAGTCACCATTCAGAAATGTTTTTTTAATGTCCAACTGATGTACATTCCAACCATGATGGGCTGCAAGTGCACAAATGCTCCGAACAGTAGTCATACGGCATGTAGGTGCAAAGGTCTCATCAAAATCAATGCCTCTTTCCTGTGCATAACCCTTTGCAACAAGCCTAGCCTTATACCTGTCAACTATACCATCAGGTTTACGCTTCAGCTTGTATACCCTCTTAGTGCCAATGGCCTTCTTGCCAGGAGGCAAGTCACATAAAGACCATGTACCATTCTTCATTATAGCATCATATTCAGATTGCATAGCAACCATCCAATTTTCTGAATTTTGTGCTTCATCAAAAGAAACAGGCTCATTCTCATCACAGAGACTAGATGCAGCCATAGCATAGCAATCTGATGCAAAGGAGGTACTATGAGAGCCTGAACGAGTACGATGTGACAAAGGTGCATCTAATTTGCTGTCACGCAAAGTCTGCACCAGCCATTTTGGCATAGTTTTTGCCTGCTCAATATCAGCTCTCTCATCAACAAGTGCATCATGTAAATCTGCATCAGAAATGGAATGATCTGCATCATCATATGAAACCTGCAAAGGCTGAGAAGTTGCCTCATTAGGACCAGCACTAGCCTGTCCACCTGTAAAAAGAGGCATCAAAGTATCATACATGTCTTTGGAGCTAACAGATGTCTCCTTAGTACATGAAAGCAATGGCTGAATAGCATCTTCCACAAAGAAAACATCATGGCTAACCAGAATGCGTTTAGTCTGTGGATGATACAGAAGATAGCCTTTACTTTCAGAACTGTACCCAACAAAAATACAGTTTATTGCTTTATCATCCAATTTTCTGCGATGTTGTTCAGACACTAATGCATATGCCAAACAACCAAAAAGACGCAGATGAGCAACAGATGTCTTGCGGTCATGCCAAGCCTCATATGGAGTGATAGACTGCAACGCTTTAGTGGGACACCTGTTCAGTACATATGCTGCACACATGACAGCCTCAAGCCAGAAACTATGTGGTAAAGCCTGACTTTTGACCATGCACCTCGCCATCTCCATGAGTGACTTGTTCTTTCGTTCAGCAACTCCATTCTATTGAGGTGTATACGGCACTGTACACTGGTGTTTTATCCCACGTTCAACCAGAAATGCATTAAAATCTGAAGACATATATTCCCCCCCTCGATCAGAACGGAGGGTGCCCATTTTACATGCTGATAGATTTTCAGCCAAAACCAAAAACTGTTTGAAGCACATGAACACTTCGGACTTTGCTTTGAGTGGATATACCCATGCATGCCTGGAAAAATCATCAATGAAACTCACGAAGTAAAGGTAATTTCCAAAAGAGGGTGTCTACATAGGACCACAGACATCACTATGTACAAGCTGCAATTTCTGCGTAGCCCGAACTGAACCATCTTTTGGAAAGGAAGAACGCTGCATTTTGCCCAAAATACAGGCTTCACAAACATGTTTTCCTGGTGCCCCAAGTTTGGGCAAAGAGGATACCATTTCAGATTTCTGCAGGCGTAACAAACTAGCAAAATTCAGATGACCAAAGCGTGCATGCCAAAGCTTTGCATCTGACATAGCCTAAGAATCATGAACTGCACATGTCAAATCATTCACAGATCTTTCATAGTCTATGAGCTTATACAGCCCACGACATAAAATGCCAGAAGCAATAATCACATCGCCATTTGAGAGATCATGGACTGTACACCTGTCATCAACGAATTTCACAACCAAGCCAATCTTGGCTAATGCAAAAACTGATAACAGGTTCTTTTTGATCCCTGGCACAAATAAAGCATCTGACAAAGTGAAAGAACTACCATCAGCAGTAGTCAGAATGATCTTACCAACTCCCATAACAGGATAAGAGGAGTTATTGGCGCATGTGACAGTATTCCCTGTAGGGGCAGGCTCGAGTGAAGAGAAGAAACTACGCTGCGAGGTAATATGTTTGGTCGCCCCACTGTCAAAGTACCAAACATCTGAGTCTTCTGCAGACATGCACTGATCATGAGAAGATGGGTCAAAACTGCAGACAGTAGTAAATGCCCATTCTTCTTCCTGCACAAGATTTGCAGACTCTGTTTTTGGTGTAGAGGCCTCTGCAACAACCATTCTAGCCTCTTTCTTCTTTGCCTCTTTAGCAGCCAGTTTTGGACAGTTCTTTAGAATATGATCATTTCCTTTACAGTACTTGCAGAACAATTTCTGCTTTTCTGATTTCTTCTCATCTTTATCCTGGTTCTTCGATTGTGCAGCATTTGCAGATTTTTGCTTACTAGTAGAAGAGCTCCATTTTCCTTTGCCCTTCTGACTAGCCAAGAAAGCTTGATCTGCAACACGCATAATGGACCTGTTCTGCCTGGACTGATCTTCCTGCAACAGAACAGATATTAATTCCTCAAATGACAAGGCATTCGGATTGCCTTTCATCATCAACCGAAGAGTAGAGGCAAAACTCTGATATGAATCAGGAAGACCATTCAGAACGGTCTGCACAAGTGAGCTATCTGGTATAACCTCATCAGCAGAAATCAATTGTTCCTTCAGGTCTTTGATCTTTGTAAGAAAATTGTCCATAGAATCACCTTCATTCATGTGCTCACTCTCCAACTGTTTTCGGAGGTAAGCAATACGAGCCTCATTCCTAGCCTGGTACAAAGTGGTAAGTGTATCCCAAGCATCCTTTGTTGTTCTGCAAGAGCGAATGTGAGGAATAATGGCACGTTTGACAGACAAAGCTATCAATGCATGTGCCTGGGCATCTCTGCCATCCCAACGAATCTGCTCTGCAGTAGATGCAACAGAAACAGCAACACGAACAGGAATCTGCGGAATATCATCTTCGACACCATCTTCATCAGCTCCAACACCTGTATTTGCAGTACCTGTCGTTACAGGTGTAACAGGACGTCTTTCAACACCCTGCACAATGTTCCACAATCCTTTTGCAACCAGTACATGTCGCATCATATAAGCCCATAATGGGTAGTTGGTACCATCCAACTTATCCTCAACAGCCAACATACGGAATACATCACTGCTTTCAGCCATGGCCGGTGACTAAAATACCTTGATGCAGAAAATTGATTGTATCTCAAAAAGTTGAACGGAACTGCCCAGACGAGTTCTGCTAGACCTATAGCAGACTTCGAGACGCTTAAATTGGCGAACAGAAACTGGTATATACCTTTGGCACAAAAGGACGAAATAGCCTGCACAAGCGCTACGATAGTGTGTTCGGAGGCCGAAACGAGTTCACCAAATTTCGTGCGAATCTGAGACTACAAACGGAGGAGTGTCGACGGCGCCCTAGAAGAAGCGACGACCTGCTCTGATACCAATTGTTGGAGTTAGACATCTGCGGAAGCACGCGAACAGCACAAGGAAGAAGAAGAAGCTTGGAGCACAAACACACAATACTGAATCTATTACTAGAGAATGTACAAAGATAAGTAGCCCATTAGGGCAATAGGCGTATATACAAGCCGGGGGAAAAAAACCTCCTAAAGAGGGAAAAAAGTGCCCCGGCGGTCCTAGAGTGTTCACACACATCACTACCTAAATATATCAACATGTGTGTGTGACTATCTTTTGGAAAATAAGCACGATGCTTTTTTCCAAGAATGCAACCTTCACATGCATGCTTTTGAATGGACTCAAGTGTTGGAAAACCAATAACCATGTCCTTCTTTTGCAAGTAAAGCAAACTATTGAAGTTCAAGTGACCAAAACAAGCATGCCAAAGCTCCATTCCAGCCATGGAAGAAGTATGAACAACCAAGGCATTCGAGGCAGCCCTCTTGTATGTATCTATGCAATACTGGACATCACAATAATATCTCCATTGCTCAAATCATGAACCATACACTTATCATCAACAAACTGTACATGAAGTCCAACTTTGGCAATCAATGAAACTAAAATTAAGTTCTTCTTGATACTGGGTACATACAATGTATTTTTCAAGAGAACCACACCTCCATTTGTAGCCGTAAGCTCAATTTCTCCTACTCCAATGATAGGATAAGAGGCATTGTTTGCACACACCACGTGTCCTCCTTTGGGTGCATCTTTTAAAGATGCAAAAAACCTTTTGCATGAAGTAATGTGCTTTGAAGCACCACTATCAAAGAACCAATCCGAATCATCCTCACTCAGAACCATACATTTAGAATGCAAAGATGCATCATAATGACATGTAACAACACATGCCCAAAAATCTTGAGCCATGTTAACTTCATCATTCTTTGCATTTGCTGAATTTTCAGCAATAGAAATGTCGGATTTGTTCTTGTTTTCATTGCGTTTGGCAAGCTTTCTACGCTCATCAATAGTATGACCTATTGGGGATGTAAGGGTCATGTGACCTTACCCCAATATTCATGTATACATCATATATAGAGCATTGCCTCAATAGAGATCATTATGTGGGTTTCGAGGCTCCCACGCATCTGTGCGCGTCTCTCGTCTTCTCTCTCTCTCTCCCTCTGTCTCCTCTTTGCTCCTTTTGTTATACACACCAAAGCCTTTCATTGGTATCAGAGCATGTTGAAGGCTGGTGTGCAAGAAGCTTCAATGAAAGCTTAGGTCACAAGAGGTGGAAGTGCAGGTCGGCATCTCTCAATAGAAGTTCAGTATTTCAGCCATGACTTGAGCTAGGAAGCTCGGATTGATGTGTTTTAAAGTTTTGTGCATAACGAACATAGAGAGCTACAATTTTGTAGAAGAGTGCAGAACCTATTTTCGAGTGCTATAGCACCAAAAATTCAAAAAATAAAGACTAATGTAGCAGATGAATCTACAATCACTTGGACAATAGGTCAGTGTTTTGGCTATAAGTTGAGTTTTACAAATTGGAATGAGACGATTCAACTTGATATGCGTAGCTTGGAAGACTCTCTACAATTTTGTAGAAGAAGACAAATCCAAATTTTAAGTACAAGGCCACCGAAACTGCAAAATACAGAGCAGCATTGTTGTAGGTGAAAGTGAAATTGAGCTTGTCTTGTGTATATCTTGAGCTGCGCACCTCCAATTGAGGTTTTTCTTTATCTCATTACGTAGGCAAGAATGAGATTTTGAAGTTTGATGAAGACTAGAAGTTCAGATTTAGAGGCTATCATCTCTGAAACAACAAAAGACAGAGTAGCATATTTTTGCCATAAGAACCCTAATTGCTCTTGGAGGTTGAATTTGCTTTGGAACTTCTTCGAGAGAGAATTTTTGGTGTGCAAGTTCTTATTTTTGGAGCTTCAAGGCATTGTACATGTATGATCACTGTGGTAGCTCCTCCATATGAGAGTAGAGCATGATCTTGTCACATGTTTGGCATGTAAGATGACATTGTGGTATACTCTTTTTTTAGGTTTATGTCATCATGAGTCCGATCATGGATGTATAGTGGCATTGTGATCTATATCTTGTTTATGCCACTTGGTTATGGATTTACTTGCCGGTTGCACATACTTTTGTGAGAGTTGATTTTGGATCTTGGTTGGTACTTATATCTTTGTTTTCTTTATAGGTACATGATCTAGAATGGAGCCTCAGTTACACATTCTTTTGTCACCGTTATTAGCATTTGGTCATTGATTGATATGTATTTGCCAGTGTGATTCTTGGCATATGTTGATGGTGATTCCCACATGGTTTATTTGGTTCAGAGTCCATTTTACAGAGGAGATGTTGTTGAAATTTCGATAGCTTTCATGCTAGAAGAGAGCTCTGGTGGATCTTGAAGCTTGTGTGATATCTTTGGATCATTGATTATCTCCATTCACTTGGACTGGGTCACAAGTTGTTCGTGATAGGTTGGACCATCTTACAGGATTCGTTCTTGAGTGGGAGGTGCATCACCATTGTATTGGCATGTATTGCCATTAGTTTTTGGGCATATGTAGTTGCCATTATCTTTGGTTGGATCAGTGACAAGTGGTGACAGGTTACTATTATTCTTTTGCTATTGGTTATCTTGTTTGATTGCTCAGTTTACAGGGAATACTCCGTCGAATTTTTTCCAAGATTCTTTCGCGTCTACTTGGTCAGTTTGGAGACTTGGTGAGCAGGCTTATGCTCATGGTTTTATGTGCATGCTAGATGCATGGTTGTGTGACATATGGTTCACATGGTTTCTTCTCCAATGATACATTTATGATGTGACTTATGCATATGGATATGCTGGTGTAATCCTACTGAGGATAGAGTATTGTTTCTAGTCTCTTGTTACATTTCTAGTCTCTTGGATTGCTAGCATGGTGTCTTCTCGGTCTGATGGCATTGACTTTCCGAGATGGAAAGCTGAGATGTGGCATACATTGGTTCGTGCAGGGTTACACATGTATGTGCATAGAGATGCACAAAGGCCTTGTGGCATGCCCGACCACGTATGGATAGATATGGATGCATTGGCCAGCTCCACTATCGGATTACAGCTTATGGATTCTATATATGAGTCTGTTATGTATGAGGAGACGAGTAGTGCATTATGGCAGAGACTACATGATATGTATGCGAGTCCATTGACTCATGTGAGACATAGATCATATCGACGATTTCGATGTTGGCATTGTAGTCATGAGGGCCATACTCGACAACATTGCTTCAAGCAGATACGACGACGACGTTAGAGATATGCACGTGATGCAGGTGAGGTATTGGTTTCTAGAGAGTCTATGTCAGCTGCTTATGCTCGTGATGGTGATATCACTTTCTCCTATGGTTCATCTCAGGATTCCTCTTGTTCATTGGATAGCACACATATGGCTTGGTTGCTTGATGCATTAGCCAATTTTCATGTTACTCCACATCCTGAGTGGTTTTGTCGATTCTCAGGTGAGAGTCGTGGATGTGTGCACTTGCTCGATGGTACGGCATATGACATTGAGGGTGTAGGAGATGTATGTCTTATGGTACCTAGTGGAGCATCACTTATTCTCAGACATGTATGTTATGTGCCTTCATTCCCTATGAGCTTGATTTTAGTTGGCTAGCTACAGGAGAGCAGATGTTATGCATTCCTTGGTGAGCATCATTTTCAGTTGTAGTTGGGACAGCTTATGCTTGTTAGAGGTGCTACGATTGGGCACATGTATCCACTGCAGGTACTCCATGTGAGAGACAGTCTCGTCTCAGTGGGAGTTCAGCCTTATGTGCGATGTAAGACTCGTCATGTCTCATTTTATCTACCTATAGATAGGTCTATTGACATTCATGATGCACATGTATGGCAAGATTCAAATGCTCAGATGGATGCATATATAGAGCATGTTTTGGATGCTCATGATGCTTATATAGAGCATAGTTTGGTTGATCATGTGGATGCTCTTATGGAGTATACTTTGGATGATCAGTTGGATGCTTTAGAGCATGATGTGGATGCTCATGTAGAGCACTATGATGATACTCAGTTAGAGTGTGATCATCAGTTTGACCTTGGTGTTGATGTTGTGCAGTTAACTCATGTGGAGCATGATGATACACTTGGTGTGATAGAACAGGATAGCTCTTGTGATACACAGTGTATGCCAGATCATACTAGCTCTCGAGATGCACAACTAGACATATCCTTGGTTGAGAGGATGACTGATCTAGATGTTGATGAGTCAGCGATCATGCAGTCATGCTTGGATTCGCTCATGCTAGATATTGACACAAATATGTCAAGAATGTTAGTCTTGATGATGGTGCTTTGGATGCCTTGGATACAGGCATTGCTGACATGCTTAGGTTAGCTAGGATAGCACATGTTTCATCAGCATTCAGGAGTCTGATGTACGAGTTGTTATGCTCGAGACCAGACATTGCAGTTGCTATTGGAGCATTTGTACTTGGATTCGTTAGTCGTTCGATGATTGACACAGGCATAGAGCGAGTGGGAGCTTTGCAAGAACTTCATCACTTCTTGCATCAGTTAGATGTGAGCTCGACTCTTATCGATATGAGTCTAGAGCAGTTTGAGGTGCATGGATACACCTTGTTCGAGGCAATTGGTGTAGGCTGATCAGTATGGGTTGAGATCCGGACTCTTTGGATGGCAGAGATGCACAAGCACATGCATTGATATCCGTGTATGTCAAATGTGCCATTATCCCTCATACTCGCTCTTGCAAGACAACAAAAGGTCATTGGATTTTCTTACAACATTATACCAAGGAAGAAATGAGGCTCGTATTGCTTACCTACGAAAACAATTAGAGAGTGAGCATATGAACAAAGGAGATTCTATGGAAATTTTTTTGACAAAGATCAAAGATTTGAAAGAGCAATTGATTTTTGCTGATGAAACTTTGCCAGATAATTTTCAGATTGTTCTTAAGGGTCACCTAGATTCATATCAGAGTTTTGCTTCTACTCTTCATTTGCTAATGAAAGGCAATCTAGAGGCCAACCTTTGAGGAGTTAGTCTTTGTTTACTTACAAGAAGATCTTTCTAGGAAAAATAGGTTAATTATGTGTGTTGCACATCAAGCTTCCTTAGCTAATTAGAAGGGAAAAGATAGATGGAGCTCATCTACTAACAAGTAAAAATCTTCTAATGTTGCACAGTGAAAGAAGAAAGAAAAAGATGATAAGCAAATAGAAAAGCAAAAAAAATCTTATAAATACTATAAGGCAAATGATCATATCATAAAGAGTTGACCTAAACTAGTTTCAAAGGAGGAAAAGAAGAAAAATATTTGAATGGTTGTTGCAAAAGCCTCTACACCTAAAACAGATTCTGCTAATGTTGTTCAGAATGAAGAATGCACATTTATTGTTTGCAATTATGATCCATCTTCACATGAGAAGTGTATATATGCAATGGACTCTGATGTTTGGTACTTTGATAGTGGTGCAACCAAACATATTATCTCAGAGTGTAGTTTCTTCACTTCACGTGAGCCTACCTCTATATGGAATATTATCACATGTGCTAACAACTCCTCGTATCTTGTAATGGGATTTGGAAAGATTATTATGATTACTGCTGATGGAAGTTCTTTTGCATTGTCATATCCCTTGTATATGTCAGGGATCAAGAAAAATATTCTATCAATTTCAACATTAGCTAAGATTGTCTTGGTTATCAAATTTATTGATGATACATATACAGTTCATGATCTCTCGAATAGATAGGTTATTATTGCTTCTGGCATTTTATATCATGGGTTGTATAAGCTCATAGATTATGCAAAATGTGTGAATAATTGAGTATGTGTAGTTCATGATTTTGATGCTATATCACATGCAAAGCTTCGGCATGCATGTTTTGGTCATTTGAATTTTTTTATATTTTCCTTCACCTATAGAAATCTAAAATGGTTTCCTCTCTGCCTAAGTTTGAGGGACCTTCTAAACATGTTTGTGAAGGCTATTTTGGGCAAAATGCAATGTTTCTCCTTCCCAAAAGATGGTTCAGTTAGAGCTTCTCATAAATTGTAGCTTGTTCATTGTGATGTTTGTGATCCCATGCAAACATCTTCATTTGATGACTACCTATACTTCATGACCTTCATAGATGAATTTTCTAGGCATGAATGCGTTTATCCCTTGAAAGAAAAGTCTGAAGTAGTTATGTGCTTTAAACAATACATGGTTATGGTTGAAAATTTGTCAGCATAAAAAATGGGCATCCTCCATTCTGATCTGAGGGGGGGGAGGATACATGTTTCCTTAGTTTAATGCATTTTTGGTTGAGTGTGGGATAAAACATCAATGTAAGTTATTGTATACACCTAAGAAAAATGGAGTGGCTGAAAAAAAAAGAACAGATCTCTCATGGAAATGGCAAGGTATATGGTCAAAAGTCCGGCTTTACCACATAGCTTCTGGCTTGAGGTTGTTATGCATACAACATATGTACTTAAAAGGTGTCCCACCAAAGCATTGGAGTCTATCACTCTGTATGATCCTTGACATGGTCAGAAGGCATCTATTGCTCATCTGCATGTTTTTGGTTCATTGTTGGTAGTGTGGAAAATCTAAAAGGAGCACCTATGTGTGGCCTATGTGGATTTGGAGATACTTCACTGAGCACTTCCCCTACCACTTGGGATAGTAAAGATCATGTTGCATGTTGATACTTCTAGTATACCCAATTTGTAAACTCTTCAAAGGTTTGAAACATTTTACCCCAATTGTACGTATTAACGATCATGTTTCCCAATTCCTCTTTATTGGGATGTGGTTGTGCATTTCCCTCTCCTTCGGTTTTAGTATGATTAGGGTGACACCCAAATCATCATCCATCTCTATGTGTTTTCTAATGCAATCCACTAGTGAATTGGGTTTCATGTAGAAGATGATTGCCCCTAACTTGGCATTGCTTAGGTCATCTGGAAATAGTAAGGTTAGATTTTTGTTTAAAGGGAGCTGAAGATTATGTTCCACATAAGATTTGAACCTTCTCACTATTTGTCTTACTGACTTATTAGGGCTTTGCTTGAAGTGTAGAAGTTCATTTAGGCTGTCATGCCTACTGCCAATAGGTATGAATTCACAAATGAATGTGTAAGAGGTCATCAATGTTTCTAAACTCTACTCCATTTTATGTCTAGAGCCAAGACATGGCAGGCCCTTAAAAGGTGAGACCATAGGCCTGATACTAATTGAAAAATTCCACTTGTTCAATCCTTACTAATTATGAAACTTAGCCTCATTGGGATCTAGGATCATTGCTTCCATAAAAAATATTTTGCACCATTTTCACTACTTCACTAGGTCAGAGAGATCTCCCAAGATTCAACTTTTGGATTATGGTCCTAAGCTTTTGGAGTTCTAGATTTTGATCATACACTACCAATTGATTCAATAAGTTTGAAGAACTATGTGCCAAGTTGGTAAACATGTTTGTCTCACCATTTTCAAAGAGTGATCTTCCTTGATATGAGTACAAATTATGGAACAACAGGGAGAGAAGCGAATAATTCCACCCTTCCCCATTTAGATATGTTGTCTCTCAAGAGATGGAGCTTTTCATCTCATGGAATTGTACCAGAACTATCCCTTGCTCTAGAGGTCATGGAAAACATAAAAAACTCTCTTGACTTTGAAGCATAGTATAACTCTACCAAAGGGCTATCTTGCTAGATTTTTTGAGCTAGCACAACTTGGGTAGTTTCAAATAAGTTTTGCGAATTAGATGTCATGAAATTATTCACAAAAAGGTAAGAAAAGAAGCATGTTAAGATTCCTCAAAGTATTCTTAGAGTCTCCCAAGAGGAGTAGAGGTAAAACAGGCTTCCCTTAAAGTCTTTGCATCTTTTGCTAGCCAAAGTTTACTGGGAAAGCTCTTGACCATCCTACACTCACCCCAAGGTCAACTTAAACCAAATCTCAAAATACCAAAAAGATTCTAGCGCTCTAGAGCTCAAAAAATGAATTTTGAACCAAAAAATTTTATCAAATCAAGCTCTTGGGGTCAAAGCAGTGAAATGGGCTCTTAGGGACTTCCTTCAACATGACTACTTTAAGGACATTGTTAGGCGTTTCTATGTATCTAATGAGGTCCCTTTGGCTGTAAACTTTTCCCTTAAACTTCTTAAACTATCCTTATCATATGGCCTTTCTCAGTTCTTAACCTTATATCAAAATGAGTTCAATATCATAGAGCAATGTCCCTAAACAAGGCTAGTGGTGAAACTTGTATAAATGCGAATTTCCTTTTAGAACTTGAGTCTATTCTCTTATATGGTCCCACCCCAAGTGTTCCCGACTCTCTTAATGCAAAATGTGATCGAAAATCCACTCAAAAACCTTGCTTGAAAGGAACGATGTTCATGGAAATCAATTAACGCAAAAAGACCCTAACACTTAATTTTCTTGCACTTTAAGGTTCCCTTGGTCTTAGGCAATATCCTAGGCTTGGTGTGCTTTACTCTATCACTCAATCCCCTATCTTTGGATGTATTTTCACTTAATGATGTCCTTTCATAGCACGGATATCATTTTGTGAAAATCTTGCTTTTTGGACCTACTTTTGACACTTAGTGTTGTTGAAGTACTTAAGTGCTTGCGCAATGTGTCATACTCCCAATTTATGGAAAACACCCAAAAAAACAATAGGACACAATCTCCAAAGATTCAATGCATTAGGGACATAGTTTTTTTGTAGTTACCAACTTTTTTAGTTTTTTGGTGTACTACCAATGTGTACAAGTGAGTTGTATAGATTCGTGGTGTTGGATATCCCCTTCAATTCAATTTTAAGCCCTATAGACATAAATTGATGTCTCTAGGAAACCGTAAGTTAGGAAAGTCATTTCTTGCAATATGCTCCGATTTCACTTGTTTTGACTCTAAGCATTTTTTTGACTTGTACCCAACAAGTACTAGATTTTTTACTTCTATTGCTTCAAAAAACTTCTTGCATTCAACGAGGTCTCTGCCAAGCATTTAAGGCAAGGACATCCATTTTTTGCAATAGCTTGAATTTTTTTTTTCTTGTGCTTCCTCGTTCCTTAGATCATTCTTGAGATCAATGCTTTACTTCCAAGATACCAACCAAGTCAAATGGCAAGTTAAAAAACCATTGAATTCTTTGCATTAGCCCTAGTCTAACGATGTTGATTTTCGTAACTAAAGAGTTTACATCCATTTTCTATGCAAACATATGCAATAAAATAATGTCAAGGACCTTGACCCCTCTTATGTCTCAACTTTAACACAAACACCCCTCTGTTGCCACTGCTGACTTCCTCTCTTATTCATCAGTTTTCTTCCAAACAGTCTCTAAGAGGGTTCACCTACATTGATCTAATGTGCCCCCCCTTTTGTTCCTTCATGAAGTGAAAATGAACTTTGATATGGCATTCCCAACAGCATAGATGCACGTCAAACACCCTCTAAGGCAAGCCTATCATCAAACAATGCTTCTCAAAGCCCCCAAATGCAGTGGAATGGCCAAAAGATGTGGGTAATTGCAAAGAAGATGATGACGAATTTGCAAGTTTTTATGGAAACTTCACAAAATGAAAAGAAACACTAACCTTAACAAATGAGAAATGTGTCTTTTCTACAAATGCATCTACCTAAACTTAATGGAAAAAGTCTAGAAATGATGGAAATGAACTCCCAAACAAAAGAAACAAGTCTCAAGAGCACTTAGCTCGCACAATGCAGTCCTCCAAGCATAATAACTAACGAGAAACATCCCCGATAAAACCACCAAAGTGTTTGATGTAGACCCACTCGCATGGCACATACCAAACATCAACCAATGGATCCTCACCCACAAAATGTCAATACGAGAGGCACGTCAGTGATATGACGATCTTCACCATGCTAGGAGTCATGCACACTCACATGCAGTCTCACACATGTACACACATACACGCACACACACATGCAAGCAAGCCTCAATCATAGACAATACACTAGAGCTCCCAAAAACTCACACTTAAGTATAAGAAAGAAGGGACAAACAGTACACGAGGGTTTAGTTCAATTTCATAGTCAAGTCTAAAAAGTGACCCGCATCACACTCTAATGTCCACCCTATGTTGAAATTGGTCCTAGACCCTTGTTTGAGATCCCATTTGAGTGTACAAAAATCCTATAAAATCTTGAAAGGTCCAAATGCCATCCTCAAGCTTGACTCCTCATCTTGCATCAATATGGAGTAATTTACAAGAAATCAAGTAAAATTTTGAAGATGGATTATTTTACATAAAAATGGCCAATTGGAGGGATAGTTTTGGGAATTTCGGAGCCCCCTTTGACCTGTTGCATTGGTTGAGTGCATTCACCATGCTTCTTACTTTTGTTCATCGAAACCCTGACCATCTTCTCTCTTTGTAAAAATCCATTTGAATGGGTTTAATAGTAGCAATGTCTAAATGGCCAAATTAAAGGGGGATTTGAACAAATTATGACTCCCACTAGGAACTTACATGACTTTGGAATCTCCTTATAGTTCAATAGCTTTCATTTAATATGACGCCAACCTTCTCATCCTTTTCCTCAGTTGTAACTGCATTTGTGAGCCTCGATTCCAACAAGTGTCCCATTAAAGCATTGCAGTCTATCACCCCTTATTAGGCTTGGCATGGTCAAAATCCATATGTTGCTCATACATGTTTTTAGTTGTTTGGCATATGCAAGTGTTTGTGCAACAACATAGAACATCAGATGATAAGGCTATAAAATGTATTTTTGTCGAGTGTCTTTTTGAAAGTAAGGCTTATCATTTTACTGTCCATTGACTATAAGGCTTTTAGGTAGTCGAGATGATGTATTTACGAAGGACGCAATTCAACTCCTACTTTCATGTACAAAGGAGACATCAATCAGCTCAAAAGGTGCATATGACATTGTTGCCTTTGTTCATTGGTTGTCGATCAAGTGTATCTTCCAATGAGGCAATGTCTCAACCTATGCAAGTTTTCCATGAGTGTATTAATCATTTATTTTTAATGCTCATACACATTGAAGAGAATAACACGATGAGTAAATGGTTTTTGCTTCATATGCTCATGCATGTCTTGGTTGAGCAAGAAGCAACCTACAATTGCCACTTCTAGTTGTTTACTATTTTTAGACATTAAACAACTAATTGTTTCATGAGTTGATTTGAGGTAGCTCACGTGTACAAATACTTCTCTAATTAACACAAACTATGTAGGGTGTCATTTTCACTTCTTTGTTCAGTGGCAAATGTTATCTTGGAAGATCATGCTTTCAATATTATAAAGATAATGGAAAATGAAAACAACAAAGCATGCATGAGAAAAAAGTGTTGTTTTGTGGAAGTTAAATTACTAATCATTACATCCACATTATCTATCTATAGAGTACATAGAAGAGATTTTAAGTTTACGTTGGGATTTAAATCATTTAAATCATAGAGATTGAAGTAATTTCTAAGGTTCTAATTCACTCTTAGACTTCCATCTTTAACTTTTTTCTCCCATATTATATGCAATACAAGTACCCTTTTACATTCATGGTACAAAGATACATAAAATATGTTAAGACATATCCATCTATCTACCTTGCATCAATCAATGATAGATCTTGATACTTTTGTCAACTTATCTACCTCTCTAGCTATTTATTTATTTATCTATCTACTAGCCTAACTAGTGCCTTCCTACCTAACCATCTATCTATCTATCTATCTATCTATCTACCTACCTACCTATCTCTCAGTTCATCTATCTATCAATCTAATAATTTTCATCAATCTTTGTTTCTTTCTATCCATCTACTTTCTCCTTATATGTGGTCTACTATCAACCTCCATCTATGTATTTACATAAATCCACTAATCATTGTTAGAATCAAGAATACAAAAAAAAAAAAACAAATTCTATGGAATGCAAGAATACAACACAACAATGAAATGAAGATTTTGGACAGAAAATACTCCGT